>JABBWA010000274.1:0-62917 GCA_016628065.1 Suillus lakei | reverse complement strand
TCTATCCGCTTAAAGACTCCGAGATCATACACTGATTCGAAGTTGCAGTCATACGCCCTCATGTTGATAGGATTCATTCTTATTCGGCATAAGATGCTTACTACGCGTTCTCGTGCATAGCGGAACGGGATGTCGACCATGGCGGTAGCGTTCTTTTGCGATTGAATAGCGAGCCTTTTAAAACTCGCTCCAGGGAACCAGGAAGGCAGTTTTAGAACTACGCTGAGTCAGAGATAAATTTCTGGAGATGTAAATTGATACAAACTTACGAAACGGAAATGTCTCCAGGATAGCTGAAGTCTGGGGGCTTGCCACCTCCAAGAAGACCTTGATCGCCTTTTCAGCGGCAAGTAAAAGCGGGTCGTCATTCGGCTTGGCCTCGTAATCGTATACAGCAGACATGATGACGGAAGAAGCGAAGCTGGGGTTACCACGTTTTTGTCATTAAGCTTGCCGAGGGATAACTACTACTTACAGTTCAATGTGGCGCTGGTAGCGCTCGGGGGCTTCTATGATGCCCTGCAACAGCTGACGAGCTTTGCGCAGATGAATGGGTAAGTAATTTTTTGCCGCCTCAGGTCGGAATGATTGATGGAAAATTCGCCGATGCAATCTCCATTCATCAGAATACACTTAACTGGGCACTGTTAAACTCAGATCCGATTCTATGAGAGTATCAGATGTATATATAGGATGTTGAATGTCGGTTCCCTTACGCCTTCGTGCTAGAGAGTGGTGGCCTGTCAGAATAAATGCTAGAGCGATGCTCCAACAGTGCTTTGGCGACTTCCTGCGATTGTAGAACAATAATTTGCCGTCCGAACAGCTTGCAGTAGATGACACTCCCCTTGAAAAAAGTAATGAGGTTTGTTTATTGGAAAATTGATAGACTCTACCGCGTGTCGATGCCCACTGAGTGAAGCTAACCCATGGCTGACTGCCATTGAGGTCGAGTAAGTTACCTAGCACCGGCAAGCCCTTGGGGCCAGGAGGAAAGGAGAGATTGGATGGACTTTTGCGTCGAGCTCGGTGAACAGCTAGAAAGAAGCATATGATGGCAAGAAAAAAAATCATGAGAGAGGGGGACATCTCGAGCGATGATGAAGATCCATGTCCCACGAGCAGCTTTAATATCTTCGAAACATGCTATCTCGGCCTAGAAAGAAAACTGTCGCCACATTCATGTTAACCATGCCCTCCAGGGACAGGAAATCGATTGCCCAGATCCTATCATGACGGCTTGCACCCACAACAATGGATGAAGGAAAGGCTAGTTCAAGTCTCACATGGAGTTTTCCCGATCTGTATATTTTCTGTTGGCACGGCATGCAGAGGACACGATTATACGTACTTGTATTAAAACAGATACGTCAGTGACAAGACACCCGTCTCCCACGAGATATCCCTGCGGCGGCTCCGCTGTCAGCTTGCTGAGCCTTGGCTTGACACTTCATCAAAGAGACAAACTACCACTTACGGTGACCAACTTGAACACAATAGTAGATGAAAACCGAAATTATGCAAAAATAGATGTGTGAGGCGAAAGGGCGGTGCAGAAAACCTACATTGAACAAGCTCGTCATACTATCGGTTACTACTCATTGATCTGGCCGAATGAGTGGTAATTGATAGTAGGATTGTCATAGGAAGACGACATATTCGGTCCATGCCAAGCCATAATACGAGGTCGAATGAAAACCGAGCTGATATGAATCAAGTAATGAGACCTGCACGATTCGTTTCAAACGTACCCATTAGGTAGCACCGGAGCCTCGCGTTCTCGCAAAGTGTTGAGAGGTAATTGAAAGACAAGGGAACTTGGCAAGTATCGGCTGAGCTGCGCGGAAATGGGCCTCAGTGAGCCGCACTAGCTAGTCTGCCGCAGTCAGACCTTGATAGAGAGGAAGTGACAGTCGTTCGTGTTTGGCCACTAGCAGTGTTTCTCAACATTTCTCACGCCTCACGTGTATGTGATGGACACGACATGACCTATCCTCATGCGAGTCGTGTGACGCAGTGGACCTTCGATTCGAGGCATTTCAGCCAGCTACTATAGTCCCTGGTCTCATCGTAGGATGGATAACCAAGCACCCCACTTGTTGCCATTCGAAGTAAGCGCTATGCACATTAGCCAGCTTTCGACAACCTCACTAGACGATGCGACCGAACGGCCTGCATCAGCACCTTGGTGGATCGGTCGGCTCTCCAGTTGGTCGTCTAAAGATGTAAAAACTCTCAGAAACATATCGCGTCGCGAGCGAATCGACAATATCGATCCCAGGAAAACAAGCCGTCACACCTCTTGATCTCATGGGCAATCTGAAGCGAGCAGAACCATCCGTTGTCAAAACGAGAACGGGAAGCGTGTTGTCCAGAGGCTTCATACTGAAAACCGATTATTACCCATCTGGTTCGCTTGATTATCATTGGTTGCTGTGAAGTCAGTTCACAACGAGTTTAATAGGCCGAGCTCTTGACCTCGACTTGAATGTCCATGGTGCTCCCAATTTCAGGGCATCACGGCCAGGCAACACAAACGTTTTCGGAGTTGCACAACCTCGCACACAGGGTCTACGAGCGATTCTTTCCATTTTGCGCTGTCGCCCTGGTACTACCAGTTCCTCTCATGTTGTTTGGTTTTCTACGCGAGAAGAACCGATCGGTAAGTTTTCCTTGCGATCTTCAAATCATCATCATGACCCAGGTTCATACATTAAATTTCGCACGTCCTATTCATGATGTTGGGTGATGCATGTGTTCTTCTGTCTCTCTGTTTCTCTTCTAGTGTATATATCAGGACGACCCTTCGTCTTGCGCGATTCCGCTGAACCAAGAAGAACCCTGTCATTATCCGATCGCGCTGAAAATCTAGAAGCCATAGAAGAACGTTTGAAAAACGACATTTTACAGGAATCAGCAAAGTGATAAATATCCGATATTGCTCGTTGGTGCACAGCACTGATCCTATTTGACTAGGTATGGTGGCCTAATATTAACTCACAATGAATTGCGTGAGCGATACAATATTTTACTTCCATCGGACGTTTGATGTCAACTGTTACAGCTGCCGAGAGTGGGGACGGCGCCGTTTTGCCTACCTGGACTCATGTTGACAAGGTCAACGTAAGAACATCACGAGAACTCTGGGACCAAATGCGTGCAGAAGGATGGAATGTAGAAGTATGCTTTCGTCAGCTTTTTTAAAATCTATTCTCCTGATTTCAAGCCTCGCGCTATACTCTCCATCACAGTATCACCGGTATGTTGTTTATGCGTCATGGCTCCCGGGTCACATTGTTGACCTATCACTTCAGTATCCCTATATCCCCCGACCGTCCCATTGAAGTGAGCGCGTTATGTTTCTAACTAAAGTTTACCGCTTACACCACCCAGGACAACTACCTAGATGCGTACCTACGTGTTATCAAAAACACAGATCCGGTACGAAGTGCCCTTGTATTTTCTTGCGGTATGGGTGCCGTTCGAACTACATTCGCTATGGTCGCCGCCGTGATCGTCAGGAGGAAGATGCTGCTCGCTAGGGGCTTAGAAGATCCATATGCGAGTAGGTCATCTTTCTTGAGCAATTTGGGTAATGGATCCCACAGGATGGGTAACGGTAGCTCCGGAATCAGTACGGTAAGTTCGCAATCTTTTAAACGTACAAAATATCTTGACACATTTCTTGCAGCCTACAAATCAGGTATGGCACGAGTACGTCAGTCGATTACGCTCGAGTGTTGATGAACTTGGTATTTCCTAAGGCAGCCACTGATATCAAACTGGCTCAAGCGCTGGACAATGCCAGTGCGCAACAGGACCAAAACAAGTCACTTCTAAGATTGACATATGTATTGCAACGACGTACGTATCACCGCGGCCTTCTTCCGGAATTAACTTTATCTCTCGCAGATCTCCATTCGCAGTCCGTGATTGCCTTGCTCATGGCGCAACCCACACTCTTGGAGAACTTACGCAAAGCGCACCAAGGCAACTATGGAGTAATACTGAGTTTACTCGGGTGTTTGGATCACGGCTTACAGGCCAAAAGACTGGTGGACCGTGTAATCGATGCATGTAGGTGCACCGCCATGTTTCATTCCAGTTTCTCAGATCTCGTGCCTTAAAAATCACATTGTTGTGTATTGGGAGCTGGCCGCTAACCATTCCTTAGGCGATCATGTCACGAATCTTCGGGAAGACATCCTCACATACAGGGTCAAGTATTCACTCACAACAGCCGATAGCGATGAAAGCAAACGGGAAGATCTTTTATCCAAGGCTCGTGGAGCGCTGGAGAAATAGTACGTGGTTTGTTGTCACTATACCGTTTGATAACTGCAACCGGATATCCATTAGTTTCTTCATGATCACCTTCGCGAGTTACGTTGATTCTGTCGAGGACTTTGAAATGACCTTTTCGGATTGGCTGAAGGTACGTTATTCTCTATCGTTGCTGGAATGTTCCCCGATTGCCGCGTTGACATCTTAATTGCTAGGCGAGAACAGAAATTTGGAAGTAAGCTGTACACAGCATATCAGTGACACTGAAAACATTGACTGACAACTTACATGTTTACAGTCAAGTCATGTTCCTCCGCAAGACATACGGGTCGAGACTCAACATTTTTGCGCCTGTTAACGACCTTTCTCTTTTGTCGAGATCAGGAACAGAAGATAAAGCTCTGGTTGCTGGACAGAAGAATGATGTGGAGATCGCCGGAGGTCAGCTGCTCGGTGATGAGTATAGCGACCACGTTGTTAAGGTTCGCTCTTTGAATAACGTGTATCACTCGGCCTTATTTATTGCCGCAGAACCGAAGTGGAATCATTTTGCGAGAGAGGTATGTCATACCATGCGTTTGCAACGTGTTTGACTTCTTGTGTCTGTCAAACAGCACGCTTCTCAAGTCAGACCAGTGGCTTTCAGAATCTCATCGTGTTTCTGACTCAGTCCGCGGGGCTATCAACTTTCGTAACATACCCGGGACTAACATATATGCGAGTGGCCAACCAACTGAATCCGCGGTTGACGAGGTAGTGCATCGTGTCAAAGAGGCACACCCTGATGCAAACAAAGTCGTGTGGGTTACATTGAGAGAAGAGCCCATTGTTTATGTCAACGGCGCGCCTTACTGTTTAAGGCGCGAGCGCTTCTCCCTCCGAAACATGAAAGGTTTGCGTTCTCATGTTTTAGCTTTGATATTGTTCCTAAAGGGCTGGACTATTACAGATTATGGAGGGATCTCTGCATCACGACTGGAAGTCTTAGAAGAACGTCTCAAAGATGATGTCCTTGCAGAGCTTGAAGCATTTGGGGGAAGGTGCGTCTTTGTTCTCTCACAGTATTCATAATTCAAATATCCTGAAATACAATGAAGGTTGCTTCTTCACACAGAGACCCCAGATGGATCTGTGATTCCCATATGGGAGGAAGTACGGTCCTCGAACGTCGCAGTGCTTAAGGACATTATGGCATCCCGTAAATCTAGACATGGCTTGGATCTCCATTATGTTCGGATCCCCATTACATCCGAGCGTCCTCCTGATTTTGCAGACATCAGTGAGCTCATGGACCTTGTTCTTCGCACAGACTCTTCCAGCACGGTTACGGTCGTCAATTGTCAGCTTGGACGAGGAAGGAGCACTCTAACTTCCGTGAGTACAGGTGGAAGCAAAAGACTATTATTACTGATGTTCTTGCAATACAGGTGCTGATTGTCCTCATTCAACAATGGCTGAATGACAGCCGGGCACTTTCTCAGTGGTCGCCTCGAAATGAGTCTCGCTCGCTGTCGATGTCGATGACTTCTGACATGTTTTACGATGAGCCTGCAAATAAGCGCCATTCATATCAAGTCATCAATAGTGTGTTATCACCCTTTCCTTTTGAGGTATACCACTGAGATATGCTTAGATCTCCTTCGAATCGTCCGGAAAGGCCCTGCAGTAAAGAACACTGTTGACGAGGTCATTGATCGATGTGCGATCGTCATGAATGTCCGAGATACCATCGAAGACGAGCGTATTTTGGCTGAGAAAGCGATTGACGAGAAGCAAAAGCGCATCCATGCCTCAAAAGGTAAAGACAACATTTTCCCTTTATGCTAGTATTGAATAGATCTAGGACTGCACAATTTGCGACGCTACTTTGAGCTCATTCTGTTTCAGGCGTACCTGCGATCTACTGAGCCAGATACGATGCAGTCATTTGAGACATTCAAGAGTTTCATTGAGAATCGCCCAGGTAAGGAGATCATTATTGTACCTCACTAATCGTTTCATTTTCTCAATATGGCATAGTCATCAAGACGTTCGAGAAGGAACTCATGGCGGAAGGCTTACACGCCCTCAAGCCACTCGAGCGTGCAGATATGAATGAGAGTGTAGCTCGCCCCGATGAAGTCAAACAAGTGGTAGTAAACCGATCTGGCAGCATTCTCTCTGCGTCTACCATTCTCAAGAGTGACTTCTTCTCCAACCTGCAAAAGATGTCGCTCCCTGAGTGCGTCCTTTCATTGTTTCAATCAAGCGTGAGCTAAAATGAGTTTATCTATAGGAGGATCGAAGGCTCTCCTAATTTCCGTCGCGTACCGCTGACGTTGAAGCTAGCTTCTTCTCGGAGTTCTTCTCCTGTAGATTCGGCTGATGAGAAAATGTTGTGCGGCAGGTGTGTTCTCTGAGATATGTCACTCGATGTTTGCTGACTCTGTTCTGCAGCGGAATGCCTACTGTTCAAGGGTAGGTTTGTAGTGTGTTGATGAAATGAACTCTCACCGCGTCGTGTTCCATAGTTTGCGGCGAGCCTTAGCACGCGTTGATGCTGATCCACAAGGACATAGTATGGTGTATTGGACATCATTGCGAGAGGTGAGGCTAGGAATGTCGATATTCGCTTCGTCATGGCTGAAGCGACATAGGAACCGGTCCTCTATGTTGCGGGCCGCCCGCATGTGCTGCGGATCGTGGACAAGCCACTCGAAAACGTAGAGTGAGTGCTTATGAACCACGTGTGACAGCAGTTAATATCACGCAGAGCAACTGGGGTCACAACAGCCATGGTGGAGGCTATGGAGGAACGTTTAAAGAAGGATGTTATACGTGAGGTTAGAATGGGTGATGGGCGTATCCTTTTACATGATGAGCTCGAGGAGCGGCCTGGCGTATTCTCTATCATACCCATATGGGAGACGGTGGACGAGGATGATATCATGACCCCAAGAGATGTTTTCGATCTTATGGCTAAGGAGGGGTTCAAGGTCAGCGCGACATTCTTGGACTCTCAGGTCCAGCGTTGCTAATTCTATGCGACAGATCAATTATGGTCGAGTTGCTATTGTGAGGAACCAGGGTTTCGGATGCAATAAGCGCTCATTATAATTTGCAGACCGACGAACAAGCGCCGCTACCTGATGCTCTGTCACAGTTACTGGAACGTGTCCGGTCTGGATACGCGGAGGCGGACGACTTCATATTCAATTGCCAGATGGGTCGTGGTCGCACGACCACGGGGATGGTCACAGCCTGCTTAATATCAACGACGATGAACTGGCAGGGTGAAGAGAACTACATTGAGGGACAGGAAGACTCTGACTCTATTGAGTATGACTCCATTGATGGTCCCTCGGAGGAACAGGCTTACCGGCAAGGTCTGATTACCAATTACGCCCGAGTATTGCGTGTCTGACGATATGTTATGATAGGGGAGTACAAGACTATATTGCAACTTGTCGGCGTGTTGTCTCACGGCAAAATTGCAAAGCGCCTGACGGACCGTGCCATTGATCTTATGCAGGACGTACAGAATCTTCGCAAGTCGATATACGAGTAAGTGAAACAACCGTATCGTGTCTTGTCCGGCGCTGATGAGGAGCATAGCTACAAACTCAAGGTTGAGGCCCTGGAAAAGGGAAGCGCGAAGCAACGGAAGCTGATGAACGTTGCGGTGAATTACTTGTGAGTTGTTTCCATGTGTGGGCCCACGTAGCTACCTGACACGTGCACCATGCGCAGATATCGCTATGGCACACTGATCGTGTTTGCAAACTATCTAATTGAAATACGGGAGATGCAGGGAAGGGAGACGAGAGGATTTTCGGATTGGCTCCAAGAACATAGAGAGATTGCGAAACTGCTGGGGAGGAGGTCATTGGACTGAGGATGGGCGCGCTCTCCGTGATGATGATGATGATGATGACTTACTTATAGCATGTCGCACAGGTTTTGTTCTGTCTCTATAATTGTTCATGTATTGTTGTGTACCTTACTGCGTGCGCAGCACCACATGGAGCCCGTTGATATGAGTTGTCACGCTGTCACAGTGATGTCACGATGGAGAGTGGCGACAGTGAACACTGCCACCGGTCGTTTCATCACTCTGGCAGTTGCCGCTCTGCTTTTTTACCAGACTTTCTTTCATTCACATTTACCTGTGTCGTCGTTAATTCCCGCTTCGTACGACACGCCTCCAAACGGCGACGACGATACCTTCTACGACGTGCTAACCTCGAAAAATACCATAGAGAACCCTCATTAATCTTTGTGTCACACGTTAGACAGTCCGCTGGAACCCGCACCATGAAGAGCGCAGTGAAGAGTGCGACATCGCAATGTCTTCTGCTTCTCGTAGTAGCGTCTTGTTTTTTGCTCTCAGTTGCACATGTTCCACGTCATCAGCTACTTGAAGAGCGAAGGCCTAATCTTCATGTGCGCCAACAATCTCTATCTCCACCTATCGTGGTGGCCACGACTACGACCCCCGCAGCCACAACCACACCCACCGCAACCCCTACAACTACAACAGCGCAAACGACCCCAACACAGACCACCACCTCGACATCTCCTACCACTACCCCGGCCCAAACGACGACTACGCCTCCGCCGACCACCACCTCCCAAACGACGACTTCACCTCAGACCACTCCCACTACCCAGACCACTGCTCCCCCTCCAGTGACCACCTCGGTACAAGTTAGCACCAATTCTGCTGGTCAGGAATTTACCAGCACCGTTGTCATTACACCCACGTCCAGCCCGAGCACATCGAGCACACCATCTTCTGCTGCTAGTGGTAGCTCTAGTGGCCTTGGCACGGGCTCCATCGTCGGTCTTTCTGTAGCGGGTGGTGTTGCAGTCATTGGCATAATCTCATTCTTCATATGGAAGTTCACGAGGAAACGCTTCGCAGACTTTGATGACAGTGCGTTTTCTGATTTGTGACTCGTAAATCTATCATGACCTCACGATATAACAACCACATTAGATGAAGCAATCAAGTGGCCAGAGCTGAACACGCATGGCTCTGATGTTCACGCGTTGCCAACAAAATCTACGGGTCGGTCAGGTTTCGGTGCAGAAAACGACTCTGAGGTAAACCTCGCACGCGCACCTAGTCCCGGTGGATATGCACATTCCGTTGCTGCCAATTCGCTTCCAGAAACCTACACCAGTTCCCCAGACCCATACGCCGTCCCTCCCCTCCCGCACCTCAACCCCAACCAACCTTACCATGACGACCCCGGAACCTATGGCCAGCCAGGTTATTATGATCCCTACCGGGGCCCCGTGCCCAATACATTTGGCGATGGTTTCTCGGATGGCCATACCTCAGAGGCCATTCAGATGACGCGGATGGCGCGGATCAGGAGTCCGGGTCCACAGATGGGGTATGATGTGCAAGGTCGTGCGTCCCCAGGTCCGCAGGCGGCCATGGGGTACGCCCCCGATGTGCGGTCGGGAAGTCCCGCAATCGGTGCTGGCAGGGCATCACCGGGCCCGCAAGCCGCATACGGATACGGGCCGCGATGAGCACTTTTGGTGGCAAGGAGGACAAGGGGAGGCAAGGACAGATACGAGAATAGGACAGTGTTGCTGGATATTTGCTAGATGTTATCCGGACATGGGGGAAATTGTGTGGACGGAATGCTAATACACGGCTGCTGCCGACTCGACATGGACCTGACGACTTACCGACTGCGACGGACGGTTCTTGGTTCGCGATCATGTGGTTGGTCACGTTTTAACACTTGTCTACGATATCTGCATGATCTTGGGTTTATTTTTGTTATGTTTTATCTAGCGTTTGGTTTTATTTGCTGCCTTCCGTATGATCATTTCGATTGTTTCATGCACAGACTACTAGCCCCTCGTGTCAGCGCCATCATCTTTATCAATACGTCGTGTTTTCGGTACATCTATCTCCCCATCATTTTTACTAAGACGCTCGCTGCAGCATATACGAATTCCCTTTATTTTTCTCATCATGTGTTTATACCGCCCATCAAATCCATATCCGTATCCAATGAATACGATTAGTGATCCCAAGCCTACATAGCTTGCGGGAAGTTGATACCGTGATTGCATGATAACAAATGGAGGAACCGCGGCTGTCATTCGACTCGTAAATCTAACTACGTATGACGAAACTTGAATCAAAGAAACATCTGCTCCCTGTAGAGTACCCGACCAGCGTGAATCACATTGAGTACTTTCCATGCTACACGCTGGTGCTAGTTGGCACATACACACACTCCTGGAAAACCATTGAAGTCATGTCGGTTGCTGCATCGGAGTCGGCCACGAGATTAGCGTGATATGTTCGAATGCTAAGGATCAGACGTGGTCCCAGCACAAACATCTGTACGACCTCGACAATTTGTATAAAACCATAAAACTGAGGTTCCAGGGAAGATGGATCCTATAGAAGTGATGAACTGTGCTCGCATACAAAGGCTAACGATAGATCGGCGTACCCCTGAGATCATTCGAGACAAATAATAAAGCTGGAGGCAAGAACCAGCAGCAAAGCTAGCGCGTACTGAAAGTCAGCGAAAAAGATATTCAGGTTCACATTATGAGCTCACCTTGCGAAGTAGGCGATGTGACTTTTTATTAACACCACGTAGCAGCTTCGGGTGGCCCATCCTGCTGACCGTCGTTGCAGTTCACGGAAGTATTTCACAGCAATCCAGACTGTGAAACACAGCGCGAGGACTTCCCATACAGCCACGAGTATGGAACTGATGAATAAAAGGAGTATTCCATCTTCACCATAGTCAACAATGCACTGATAGGTGCCAAAGGAAACGAGCTCCTCTGGTACTACTTTGTCAACAAGCTTGATCCACGTAAGTTTTTGAATAGAGCGTACTTCCCGACATCTGTCTCGTTAACATTGCGGCGATCACTCCGTCCGTAATGTAGACTGTCAGGAAGATGACAACGAGAGGTATCAGCACCTTTCTGGTTTGCTGATGCATGGCGTTTAAGCGAGTGATCATGATGACTTGCACGGCGATGGTTCAGTAAAATCAGTCTGACTGAGACATTTTAGCTGCATACTAGCTCACCGCATAGCATTGCATTCACAACCAGAGTCACCCACATTCCTGCGATGCCCATAATGAAGCCTGAAAAAATAAAATAAAGATCAGCCTCAGGATCACCGAGTCGAGACAAACTCACAGCTGTGGCAGTTAAATTGAATCAACAGGCTGGAACTTCAAGAATCCTACTCACCCCTGCATAGGAGCATAGTTGATTGAAGGGGAATGGCAGGCATTGGTGCAGAGTACTCACTATATATGTCACCGAGATTGTCGGAACACTGTCTGTATGCTACTGGTCAGAAGAAACCAGACCGGTGTATGTGAGGAGACATACCCAAAATCTGGACGCTGATTGTGAGAGGTAGCTGATTAGCGCGACACCAATTACTTATAGCCTTCCAAACATACGCAGCATATAATATTCCGAGATAGCGCACCTAGAGGGACATTTTCAAGCATGAACTGTCAACCACACTTATAACACAAGATACTTACGCCCAGATACAGAACAGTCATCAGAGACCAGCGTTGCCTCTGTCGCGGATTGATTATACTTCTACGTTGATCTTTTGACAGACTGTGCTCACCCAGACCAGTTCAATCTATAAAACCAATGTTAGCGAGATGACTGCTCTGTTGCTGCGGGCATCAATCTACCTCTTCTGCGAGCGTCAGGGCTAGAATTTACCATCAGAATGTCAGTGGTTCTTGGATCATTTGTTGCTCACCCCAATCGTACACCACTGCAGCAGAGGCGGCGACTGCGAAACCGCAGTCAAGGTCAGATATCACAGTTGCCATCCGACTGGCTCCACGAACCTATAGCATAGCTGGAAACACGATACAAATCAATGAACATCCACCAACTAGGATCATTTGAGGCTATGGTCATACTGTTTGACGATGTGTGAGTGCGCAGCGAACTCGGTAGACTATGCGACGTGGGTATTCGTGCTAGATATATCACTGTATAACCTTCGTGGGCATCCGTCCAGCGCTTAGTAAGCACTTTCTTTGCCTAGTAGGCAGAAATATCAATAAGATGATATCATAGTGGTGATAGCGGACCTTCAGTTGAATCTGCGAAGCAGTGACTTTGGAGCCTCTGCCATCATCGCGATGAAGCCGCATGCAGTACTACTTACGGTGCTTTCCCTGCGACCCTTTCAAGACTAGGGGACCTTTTTGTTGCCCTAATTCGGACATGTGGCTGTGCAAAACAAGAGCAAGTCAGCTTGAGACCCTTGCAAAGCACTCATTTAGTTAATGGCGACAAATCGCTTCGCTCACTCGAAGGGCCATTTATAAGATATGCGATTCAGCCAATGCAACGTCCCGTGGACGTTGGCCGGATATTAATCTGGGAGCTGATGGACATAGTCTTATCAGTGTGGTCTCCACGAAAATTGCAGCTCCGGTTGCGTGCGTACAAAGCAGGGCACCACCCCATAAAGGCTTTTTTGTTGTGGACATCACGGCAACGATCATCCATCCACGTTCTCCAAAGAAATGTTTTGATTCACATATCGAGAACTTAGCAGCGGGAGTTCAACCCTGGGTACGCCAAGGAGGACATGAATTGGTCACTATACCGACGGCGAGAAAAGAGTCGTTAAACAGAATGCCTCGTAGTAAATAATGACTGAGGGACACGATGGGGGAGAGACGTACGAAAAATCAAACGGATAGCAAGCAAGCACAGGAATGCACTCATAACGTATTTCCGTATCTCATCATATTATGCTGTCGCAAACGTACATGCAACACCCGAAGAGCAATGTCAGGAGTAAGGCAGGGTTCTTGCAAACGTAATGCTCCACTCAGTGGGCGCGCAGCCTGATTTCCTTGCGCAAGTGCCGCTCGTGCAGAATGATGCGCAGTGGGATTGTCTAGTGTGGATGATCGAAGCATTAGCTGCGCTGCGAGCTCAAGGTGGTGCCTTAAGCGTGATCCCGGAGGTCACAAATGGAGTCTAGATGGAGGGCGAAAGAAAGGCGTTCAGTGACACGGACAGTGTTTCGAAGGGGCCAGGCCCGCTGCCCGACTGCGCTAGCGATCTGCTGCACATCGACGTGAGGGTTCGTCAAAAATTAGGAATGCAAGACACAAGATGTGCGCCCGCCTGCACACGTGCTTGTCGTATGAAGATGACCGCATCCACCGTGTGGATAGTGTGCATGGAGTCATCCATTCAGCCAAGAGTGATGATAAGTAAGTATCATGGTATACATTCCCTGGAGGATTTATGACGTATATTTCAACCTTTGCCACCTTGCAACTTCCAGAAGCACCCTCCTATCATGCTATCAAGATGTCTCGATAGTTGACAATTGTATTTGGGCAATATATCACCAAATACGAGGTCGTACCGACTCGGACTTTCAAGCTAATTCCAAGCTCAAGACCTGACTTATTCCGCGGATAGTTTGAGTGTTGTTAACTATGTCAAAACCATTCGAGAACGCACTGCACCTATCAATGATATCAGTGGTGTGTGTTTAACAGAGTCAATCAATGTGTTGGACGAAGCCCTACTTCAAGGTTAGACTGCAAACCCCACGAGTGATGCTAGAGTGAGCGATACTCACAAGTCAATCCGAGCCGAGCGTAGACCCTGCATAACACAACACCAGAGCAACGTTTATCTCAGAACTGAAACCAGTGATTAAGTACGAAGACACAGCCGCGCTAGAATTGAGAGCCACCGCAGCGGGGGAACATGGCCCATTTCATACACACATTAGTCAGGGCTCATGAGCACTTGATTCGCAACACCTTGTCTGTCCGATGCGTAAATTGATTAGATGATGTACAATGCAACAATTATGATCAGAAATGACGTAGGACTACAGGTGCACACCGCTATCTTGTTCATCCTCCCCAGTTGAACCCGAAGGTCCAAGACTCGAGTTCTCTCCCGGAAGAGACGCATCCAACGGCCCGAGGCCATTATCACCAGTCCCGAATCCACCACGCCCACCATCTCTGCTTTCAGGTTCCGGTTCAGGAGGAAGGTCATAATGAGAGCTAGTGGCATTCGATGCCCCGCGCAGAGTGAGCGCCAACTTGAGCACGAATATTCGCTCAACTTGCCTCTGTGCGTGCGCGTCGCGGTGCCCCGATCTTAATAAGTGCAGCAAAGCCGATGGATCGTGCTGTACTGACAATGTCTGGTTATTTTCTTCGATTGCTTGCGCGCTGTCTGGGTCTTCTGCGTATTGCGTGTGTTTTAGATGGGAGATGGAGTTTTGAGGGAGGAATCACATATTGGTGGGGGTACTCTATGAAAATGATGTGCATAACAGGAGTGTCCTGTCATCGCTGACGCCGTACCGATAGAGCTTTGTGTGCAGAATACCGCATATATGCGGGCCAGCCAACATGTCGAACTGCACGTCCGCATGGTGGTCGAACTTGCGCATGAAAACCTATAGGCCAAATTAATTAATACTAGAATCAGGGAAAGCCATGTAATCGAGCGTACTGAGATGGTAGTTGCTAGCCTCTTTCAGGCCAATGATGCCTACAGGAACGAAAAGTTGGTTCTCTCTGAGGTTGTGGTAGTATCACAGCCCACCAATATGAACCCCTTGATTTCACTGCACTCGGTGTGGTCGGTGGGGGTTCGGTGCAAGAAGAGATCTCGGGTCGACTGATGTTGGCGAGAAATTGCCACAATATGTTGAAACACAGCAAACACTGCCACGGCGCCTACTTGTACAAAAAAACTTCTGAAAGAAGCGCTGAGGGTACCGGTAACCTGTATGTGGGACACCACGTGTCTACAGCAAGGCCGACATGTGTATTCAGCGATAGTATCCTGTAGGAGTTGCAACTTGGAGACCACTCACCGTAGAGCATGTAAGTGACTACTCCCTCCTCGATGCTCCTGCTGACCGAGTCGCCGAACAAGAACAATGGCGGCCACCACTCCCAAAGCATCATCAACTCGGAAGGAACTGCCTCATGTCAAAATGACGCTCAAGGGTCATGAAGACTCGGTATATGGCGTAGCTCTCATACCTGATAGCCGTCTCCTCGTCACTTGCTCTCTCGACAAAAGTCTTCGGGTATGGAATTTGGACACGGGGAAACAAGTGGGGAAGCCCTTGTTGGGTCACGATGGTGGAGTATCGACGGTCGCAGCATCCTCCGATGGGCGTTGGATTGTGAGTGGAGCCTGGAACGGAAGCATCCTGGTCTGGGAAGTTGCAACAAACAAGACAGAGCTCAAGAGAGAGCCCGTCTCGTTCAAGGGCCATGAAGATCGTGTTTGGAGCGTGGCATTTGCACCGGACAGCGAGACATTTGCAAGTGCATCATATGACAAGACGGTGTGTGTGTGGAAGAGGGAGACGGGGAAAATAGTCCTCGGACCACTCAAAGTGGGCAACTGGGCGAATTCGGTGGCGTACTCCCCGGATGGGAAAAAACTAGCAGCAGGCACCGAAGAACACATCATCGTTTGGAACCCAGCAACTGGAGAACAGCTGCTCAAAATAGAACAGCGGGCATTCCAAGTCGCATTCACTCCAGATGGTCTCCGTCTCGTCAGTGGAAACTACAAAGACATCCGGATTTCAAATGCAGCCACCGGTGACATCATCAAACAGTTTGACGCGCACAACGAAAACTTTCTGTCACTGGCCATCTCTCCAAATGGCACAAAATTAGCCACCACTTCATATGACAAGACGACGCGGTTCTTTGACCTTACCACATTCGAACCCATCGGCGAGCCATTCGAGCACCCCGATACTGTCCGGAGTGTGGCTTTTTCCGAGGACAGTCAGCTCATCACAACTGGCTGTTACGACAACCTCATTCGCACATGGACAGTTCCCCAGACCGAATTAGACAAGGACCTCCAACAAGTGAGTAAAGTCTCTCGTCATGTCATGCTTCACGCTGACCTGTCATACAGTCCGCACACAAAATTCTAAAAGTACGCTTTCACGCTTGTTGGTTGTACTATCCCTCACTGTGGTCCTGCAGAAGCCCATCCAAGGCACACAGCCTCGCCCAAGACGTGCTGCGATCCCGATTGGGTTCTTCGATGATGTAAGTCTTCATGATGCAGTAGATTCAACGTGCGTTTGACTATCCTTCTGCAGTTCGATTCACGTTCCCCGCCTGGACGCAGCAATCGCACTGCTACCACCACGCATGTCGAAGGCTCCCGAATGAAGAACATGATGACTCGTCTCTTTTCTCGCTCCTCCGCTCCCCAGGGCCATGCTCCTCGCCCAAGCAGGATTCCTCTTGTGGACGTCTTCGCAACTCGAGGCAAATATGTAAGTGTTCCGAGCTTCTGAATCAATCCCTCACTGACGAAATTGTCTTGCAGCGCACTGCCAACGCCATCAGCGGGAAAAGGCATCTGGCGAAGCCGCCACGTCCTCCTCCCAAGCAAGCCCATACTTCTCAGGCTGGAGCCTCAAGCAGCGCCGCACCACCAGCTGGCACATCTAATGTGATCGGTGGAACCCCGGCAACCTTGCAGACCGGAAGTGCCGACGCTTCTGCTGCAGCTGGCAGGCCCCCTTCACCGGTGAATGTTGAAGGTGTTCCACAGATCAGCTGCTTGTCGATCCTGACCAGGTGCTTCCCGTGTCTGTCACGTACTCCACAAACACACCCCGCTCCTTCCTGAGCTTAGACAGATCAGTCACGGGGAACTTTGTACGGCTGGCTTTAGCTCTCAAAATGGCTCTATGCGGGGCAACGTTGGGCGGGTCCAGCTCTCTCATGGAATGATTCTATGCTCTTTAAGAATACGTGTAACACTATATTATATCTCATCATCACTGATGGCAGACCGGTCACACCTGTGTTGATAGCAGCTTAAATGCAGAATATGGCCCAGCCAATAGAGAGCTGTGTGTCCCCCTGATGGGCGTTGGTTTGTTGGTGGAGGGGAGAACGGACGCATCCTGGTCCGGGAAGTTGCGACAAACAAGAGTGGGCCTGTCTCGTTCAAGGACCATACAAATGACGTTGGGAGCACTGTATTTGCGCTGGACAGGGAGACATTTAGTGGGTAACCTGCTCTATACTTTCCCTGGAGGATATATTTCAACCTTTGCCACCTGCAACTTCCGGAAGCACACTCCTATCATTCTATCCACATATCTCGATAGCAGACAATTATATTTGTGCAATATATCACTAAATACGAGGTCGTACCGACTCGGACTTTCGAGCAAACCCCAAGCTCAAGACCTGACTTAGTCCGCGGACAGTTTGAGTGTTGTTAACTACGTCAAACTTATTCGAGGACGTACTCCCCCTATGATGACATCGGTGGTGTGCGTTCAACAGGGTCAACCTGCGAACCTCACGAGTGATGCTAGAGTGAGCGATACAAGTCAATTCGAGCCGAGTGCAAACCCTGCATAACACAACATCAGAGCAACGTTTATATCAGAACTAAAACCGGTGATTAGTACGAAGACACAGCCGCACCAGAATTGAGAGCCCCCCCAGCGGGGGAACATGGCTCATTTCATACGTGCATTAGCCAGGGCTCACGAGCACTTGAAGGATCGATTGGCAACATCCTGCCTGTCCCATGCGTAAAGTGATTAGATGATGTACAATGCGACAATTATGATCAAGAATGACGTCGACGTAGGACTACAGGTGCACACCGCTTTCTTGTTCATTCTCCCCAGTTGAACCCGATGGCTCGAGACCCGAGTTCTCTCCCGGAAGAGACGCGTCCAACGGCCCGAGGCCATTATCACCAGCCCTAAATCCACCATGTGTACCATCTCTGCTTTCAGGTTCCGGTTCAGGAGGAAGGTCATAATGAGAGCTAGTGGCATTCGATGCCCCGCGCTGAGTGAGCGCCAACTTGAGCATGAATATTCGCTCATCTTGCGATGCTCTGTGTGTGCGCGTGCCCCGATCTCAACAAGTGCAGCAAGGTCGATGGATTGTGCTGTACTGACAACGTCTGGTTATTTTCTTTGATTGCTTGCGCGATGTCTGGGTCTTCTGCATATTCCTGGAGTTCTTCTTGCGTGCGTTTTAGATGGGAGATGGAGTTTTGAAGACGACCGATCTCTGATGGACGGTTAGATGAGTTTGGACATGCAACATTGGTAAGATACCATCGGCGGTCACTTCGGGGTCAAAGGAGATAGCTTGCTGAAACGTGAATGGTTGAGGGTGACATGGAGTAAAATCCATCGTGCTCCTTGGTTTGAGGTGCGTCCCTTTGATCATGAACGAGTGCGGGCCGTCCGGCCCTGACATATGGGGTAATTCCGACAACTCCGTGGTACTGATCCGTCCAGCGTGCGCGCTGGACTTGACGTTTTATCATCACGACAGATCCCTGCGCTGTCACAGTACAATGAGCACGACACTCAGACCATTAATGGACATTGCTGTGTATCTCGTGTGATGTCGGACAGTCATAAATTTGACAAGCACAATTGAAGTGCAGTCAGTGGCTACTAAGTGGTGCTCGTAATACATACATCTCCAATCCCTCACATTACTCCCAATCCCACGCAGGAAACCCTTCTTGGCTCCAGAGCCTCGTACCATCCCTCATATACTCCTCCGTCAATCTCGTAGCCCTAAGGAACAGCGATCCATCCAGCGCTTCTGCGCCCTCCAGTTCCGTACCCACGAAGTAGCCCTTTGGCTGTGCACCATAAAGTGAAGAAAAATGCGCCAGGGCGCGCTGAATCTTTATCATATGTTAGTTCGGGTGCGTTATTGCAGATTGGACGATGTTGAGGAATGGGTTAGCGACCTTGACCTCTGACGAAAGATGCGAGGTGGCGCTGAGGAAGCCTTGAATGTCCAATCGAGGGAAGCCACTCTGGTGATTTGGTACGAGCGTGAGGGAACGGGAATGCTAGAACGACGACGGTAAAATCTCAGTCTCTGAATTAAACTCATGAACTATCTGACAAGTACCTAGAACGACGACGGTAAACTACGACGTCGTCAGTTAACTGTATAGTACGGGAAAAATGTATGTACTCACATCTCACTCTCTGAAATTGAGCTGAGATGCGGCAGTGATCCTACTCGGGGTTTTATACTAACTAACATAGAGACAGGAAAAACTCAGTAACGAAGGAGCAGACAGATGCAATATCGAGAACTCTCGGCCGACGTCAAACGCGTCGCTCGCTCTTCTCGTTTTGGGTTTTCGCTCGCCCATTACAGACTAGCTCGAATCCATCTCACTCTCGGACGGACCGGATTCCAACACTCCCCCTCGAGCGGTACCCAGAGCCATCGAAGCTCTCAGCTTCTGGAGGCGAGGACGCGGGAGGGCTTTGGTAAAGGCGTCGGCAATGTTGTCCTCTGTGGGGGAGTACTGCAAGGTGAATGTGCCGTTCTTGATGTGCTGACGGACGAAGTGGAAACGGATGTCTATGTGTTTTGTTCGAGCATGGAACATGGGTTTGGACGCAAGCGCGATAGCAGCCTGATTGTTGCAGTATACGGGAGTGGGAGCGAATGGGACGTCATACAATTCCTCGATGAGGAGCCCGAGGTAAAGGAGCTCTCTCGTAACTGTGGTTAATGCGATGTACTCAGCTTCCGCAGTTGATAATGCGATGAGTGGTTGCTTGCGGGTGCTCCATGCAATAGGTCCACCATTCAGCAAGACCACGTATCCTGACATCGGGTGACGATGAGGCTGGGATGCCCAATCGGCATCAACGAAGGCTTCAAGCCCGGCATCTGTGGATCCAAGAGTCAGCTATAAATCAGCTGTACCTTTAAGGTAACGCAGAACGCGCTTGGTGGCCTCCCAATGGGCTCTACTGGGGTTCCGCATGAACTGCGAGAGCATTGCGACTGCGAACGAGATGTTGGGCCCAGGCTTATATTCGGCATTTGCCTTTTGCACCCCTCTTGCTTGGAAATGTCAATATTGTGTTCCAGATTGCGCGTTTGGTTGCGTAGGTATTTAGATAAGAGCGACGAGCGTTTGACGCCCTATTTCTACCTCCTATTCTCCATCCAGATCCATGGTCTGCTGGCATCTCCATCCGAAACATGTTCCAAAGGTCTGTGCTCACAATTCTGAAAGCCAGACCTTCCCGAATTTATGACACGATTTGTCTAGTTTTCGTTCTTCATCACTTATATTCTGTAGATCGGTCATGCTCATCACCCTTCTCTCGAAATACCACTAACACTGACTTCAGTTACTCTCGCCAACAGGTCGACTTCTCTCACCCTCACATATCTACCACAATAATCACTCTTGAAGCTTGATCCACAACACGGAGGTATGTATCCCACTGTTCGTGCCAACTCCTTTCATACCATATCCTTCTAGACCGCTCAACAAGACACATTGCCAGAATACAAACTCACATACTTTGGCATGTCGATGGAGCCGAATGTCAAACTACCTGCCAGATATTTTTAACAATTGGAAACCGTCATCTTGGTCCGACGTTTGGCTCTTCTTCACTGCGCTCGACTGGTTCTCAGAAAGACGCTTGGTGGGACGTGAGATTGGAGAGCTGCATCAGGAAAAAACCCAAAATGCCGTAGCTCGGGTGACAGCTATATAGCGCTTTTTAGGCACAGTAGCACTATGTAGGCACGGCTTACGCTACAGTGACCTATATAGCGCTATATAGTCTTAAGCCATGCTACAGGCGGCTATATGGTTGGGGGGTGCTACAGGTAGCTACAGGAGCTACCACTGCGGCTACAGGCAGCTACAGATGCAACTGTAGTATGTATTAGACACGTCGTTGTAGCTAATTACTTTATAACACATGTGCAAAACATTTCGCCATCAATGAACTCGTTGAAATAAAAATCGTTCGCCACCTCGTATGCATTCCCGCTTCTCAACCTCAAATCTACTGACTGTCCCATCCTCGGTATTAAATGGCACGGCCGCACAATTTCGTCAACGTGGACTACAGCAGCGTTGCGCCGAAGTTGGCGGGTTGAGCGCGAGACCTGTCGCATTCGAGAGGAAGGGTCGGGTGGTTTGAAAGGTGTGAACCACTCGACATAAGCGAGGGCTCTGGGATATGCGCCAAACTGGCGAGGTAGGGTGAAAATAGCGCGAACTTGGGCTACTCGTACACCTGCAACAAGACTATTATCAAAATTGACCGCTGAGAAACTCAGCAAAAAAATACCTTCAAGAGTATGCAAATGCGAAGAGCGAGGCCTGTCTGCTATCAACGCCATGTCAAACTGGGCTGGGGTACCAGGCTTCCGGCCTGACGGCAACTTTTCTGGAGTTGCTCTGATGCGCCTTCGCTTTGGCACGTCGCTAACTCGTAAATCTGGTGGCGTCACAATCACCACTTGACAATAAAGATCGAAGCGGTCTTGAAGACCAGGGACTATGGTGTTGCGCGGGAGATTCTTGAGTAAGAAGGAACGGAGAGCAGGGAGGAACTCAGTAGCACCGTGTGCTGTTATGATGGTGTGAACAGATTGGTGAGGATGCGCAGGGACTTTTGCAAGGACATGGGTTGGTTGAAGTGGTTCAGCTGCGGGAAGATGTGGTGTTTCCGACTCTGAGTCCGTGTCTGAATCTGCGTCGACGTTGTGTGGGTTTGAGTGAGGCTGTTGAGACAACCAATCCAGGTATGCGCTACGTATAAACACAGCTTCCTGGCGTTGCAGCCACAAAGCCATCTGTTCCTCATAGTCCCGTTTATTGCTAGCACGGTATGAGTCCTTTGCGAAATCAATGTGCAAGTGCTCGGGAAGTTCTGTGTTAAAGCCGTCAGCTGCGCCAAACAATGTGATGGACTGCACGTAATGAGAGAGCTGGTGTAATTTTGGTATGTTAAAATGCTCTCGAACAGCGAGCTCCTTGAGGATGTCTTTATTTGCGTGAAATACAGTCAGGGCGTTTTGTTGGGCATCGAGGGACTCAGTCGTCTGAATGTGCAGCTGGGCATAATACGAGAAGTCGAGAATAGATCGTGCAACCACCAAAACACGACTGCCAGGCATGATGTCAAGGCATCATCTTAACGACTCGATAAACACACACCTAGGTACTGCCCCGCTCAACAAGCCAACAAATACTCGCTGCATCTCTTTATGTTCGCGTCCTGTCCACTGCTTCACACTCGATATCCCTTTCTTGAAGTGTCGAAGGCCAGGATAATTTGGGATCGCCTTGAAACGTGCGTCCATTTCGTCCTCGCCAATGATATCGATGCACCACTTCACAAGGTGGTCTTTGAACACACCTTTGTGAAGTTGATGCAGAAGGTCGGGTGTGAAAGCTAGAAAAATGTCTGCGTGAGGCAGATCAGCCCAGAAAGGCTTGTAAACGGCGCGTAGACCATTGGCCTCAAATTCCAGAGGATGCTGACCAATCTTGCGCTTGTGCAAGATTTCTTTTGTTGACTCTGGATCACGCATTGCCGAGTTGAGTGCATCCCCTCGCTCATTTGCTGCTACAAGGCACTTCGGACATTGGTTCTCTTTGCAACAACTGACCAAACACTGTTCCGGGAAATCGGCGACATATGCTGCAAGAATCGGGTAGACACGACGAACCCACGAGTCCGCACACACCATCTCGACACCGTCATTTCCAGCACCGATGAGAGGTTGGAGCAGTAGAGTCATGCAATGGTGGAAGAGGCAGTATCCAGCCAAGGAGCGTGCATCGGGGGTGAAACAGTCAAGTTTGCTAGCTGGTAAGTAACCAATGAGGATGGTTGCGCGTGCTGATGCTTGGCGCCTTTTTGCTTTAGCGATGTTCCCAATGGACATGTACACTGGCCATGCCGACTTATCCCCTCGGAACTGCGACAACGACGTTTTGTCTGAAGATAGAATGATTGGTGCTATCGTTGCACCCTCTGGCAAGGCGTTCTGTGTGCAAGGTCAGTCCGTTACTTTGTCACTCCCTTTCAAATAGTCTTACCTGTTTCTCGCCCCACCAGTCTCCTGTCCACATCTCGTTGATGACTCTATGTTGCCCCGCACGGTCTGCATATGCTTTTGCAGGTGAGTACGCCATATGTTCTTTGAAGGCAGGATTGCCAATGAGCTCTTTCACACATTCTACAGGGTCCCGGCTCCACAATTCAACCTCTTCTTGCAACATCTCGCCTTTCTCATCCTCGACGTTTCCACGCACAGTCACCTTCTTACAACTCCATCCTGGGCCGCGTGGAAGTTTGTCAACGCGCTGCAAGAACGAGCGGTTGTTATGAAACGAAAGTCTGCTGCGGTTTTGTGTCTGGTTAGGGTATCAATATTGTAAGTTCAAATTTTGATCAATGTTTGATCAACACTTTCAAACTTACTATGGGCAGTTTCAGGAATTCTTCGGTCCACGTCTGACCAAGGTTCTTGACGAGCCAGTGGGCCAGATCCCACTCTTCCCTGGTGAGTGATATCTATTTAGTAGATGCTTTGCCGGCGCATTCAAGCACTTACTCGTCCTCAAAAGGCGACCATGGATCCTCACCCTCTTCCTCTTGGTATGTTCTATATTTTCAAAACTCGTCTCCCCCTCATGCAGTGCCCAGCCAGCATCCGTCTGACGTTCGAAATATTGGCCATTGTTGGTGAACGACATCCCTTCTTCATCTTCGACTTCCTCGACTCTAACACGACGAGTCTTGCTGAGCGCTGGGTTATCGTCTGTATCTGGAGACGGGCGCGGGTGAACATGGCCTGGAGCTGCATCTTGATGGGGGAAGTCAACATCTGGTGCGTCGTCTAAGTTCTCTGCCTCTACTTCTTCGATCATTGATTCATACTGTGTTTGACATTCAGGACGCCCTACAATGTGTCTCTTGAGACCCTCGGGTGTAGTCGTTACCTTCCCACAGAATACACAGTGGGGCATGCTGGGTTGTCCAGTGTGATTGACGGTGCGATTGACACGAAACTCGTGTTAAGTCGTGTTGTGCCGGCCTTAAGTATGTTGACACCACGAAAAATGGAAAAAAAACACGCTAACACTATCCTGTTCAGGCTCAAACCGCGTTCCAGAAGGTCGACTCCTTCTTGGACTTGCGGAGACCAAAATCGGACTATATTCGAAGTTTCATGACCTACCACCATACTCAAAGTTCCAAGACCTACCGCCATTCGACTGGCATACACAAACCGCGTTCCAGAAGGTCCTCCTTCTTGGACTCGCGGAGACCAAGATCGGACTATATTCGAAGTTTCATGACCTTGAAGTGCTACCACCATTTGACTGGCATACATGTAAGCGTCGTCTAATTTCTATGGTACTCGCCTCATTGGTGCCCGGATCTAGTTGTGGCGCAGCGCCTGGTTACTGCTGCGCCCAGTTTGAGTCTAGACCAGGCCGATGTCACGCACCAAACGTGTTTGGTAGTGAGAACATGGTTTTTTTATTTATATCTTCATTTCCCATATCATTCCTTACTCACATTTTCATTTGTTTCCCTTCCTTTCCTTTAATTTTTCGATTTTTCAGCGATTTTCAACAGTATTACAGCATCCCACATTTTTACGGCATTTTGCATTCAACAAGGTTTATTCACCTTTCCCCCATTCACACGCTTCCAACGCTCTCCCATCTTCACCCACTACACTCTCAGACAACCTCAGCATCAGCCAGACCATGCCAAATTGCACCAATACGTCGAAAACCGCGTCTTTATTCATCCTGTCCTCATCACCCTACCATTTCCAATCCTCTTCAGCGGCTTATATTTGTCGAACCATTCAAACCATTATCCACTCGCACCTCACCTTCATGATCACTGTGGACACCATGCCATTCCATCCTAACGCTCACCAGAGATTGCAAACCACCAAGTCCCTATGCAGATGACCAATCCCTTTATCATGCTGGGGAAGTGTCTTACAGACTGTGTATATCCCATGATCCCTGCATGTCGACATTCTGCACCAACAACCACATGACATCTCTGCAGCAGAGCATTCGGATCATCACACCATCATGGCATCATAGCATCATCACTCCATTCCATTCTCCACTGCCCATATGCTGCGTCATTGCTGCGTCACAGCTCTTGCATCATCACCGCACAGCACTTTGTCATGCTTGCATAGCAATTGGTCATGATGACTCAGGTCATGAGTCATGGTTTGTAATGGTCACAGCCCTGCTTTATCATCGCTTTTTCATTCTCTGACTCATTCTTTGTCCTTATGACTCATTCTGCATAGGATTTGTTCTATTTTTCGAAATTGCTCAGTCATTACCCCTGAAGCGCAGCACATTCATTCCATTCCCCCCTTTCATTGCCCTCTTCATTGCCCTACTCATTGCCTGGAGTGTTGCTTTGCATACACAGACGTACGCAGGTACTATACTCTATATAAACCCCTGTACTTTAGCTACAGAACAATCAACTCATCCAGTTCACCATTTCATGTTCAGTTCTCTCTGAAGCCTCAGTTGGCTTCGCATTTTTCATCCTTCCACGTCTTCCTGGACCTTGTTCACCTGGAACACTGTCCCACTGCCATTCTGTTCTTTCAGTCCAGTCCATCATCTTTGCTGCCTTCTTTCTTCGTCCTCCAACACAGCTAGGTCATCCCAGACTTAGTTGTGCTCATCTATCATCTCTCCTCAAACACCTAAACCCCTCACACTCGAAGTGTGTGGTGCACTACCAAGGGTCAGGCCACCCAACTGAACAACTACTGTACCCAGTGCTTCTCAGCATAAGGACCACTGAGCAGTAGCGTTGCTAGGTTAGTTGTTTTGTTGTGGTTTACAACTGATCAGCAACGAAGATCGACAATGACCCTCAAGTGAGTCCTCATACCGGCCCTAATTGTGACTAACACGAAAGTCGTTTGCAGTGATGTGACCAACTACTGTCACGGACGCAGTTCATAATATGGAGATTGACCCGAACATCATTGAAAATAAAGGCGATCCACACGGTGCACCCTTATTCCGAATGACACTTGACTAAAACTAACTGACAACTAAGCTAGGGTAGTAATGCCATGAGCCGCAAGTAAGAGCTCCAACAGTTGAACCTTGCGTGACTCCTCACACCACTTTTTTTCAGCATTCCATCGCACCGTTATCATCTCCCGCACCAAATTTTGGTGAGCAACAGGACCTTGTATGTGCTCTGAGAGCTGCGCTCTGCATGACTCATCACACAGCCTAATCTCTGCATCCCAGCGCTCTAGGACAAGTGTTCGCAGGTAGGTCTGCGACGTTTTGATGGGTCCTGGAGTTTGGCGATATGGCGCCAATGGAAACTGAATATCAAGGGCAGGCTTAACCTCCCTTGGCGTATGAGGTACCTCCCTAGCCCGTCCTGGAGCAACGACCACGTGAAATGGTCGACTTGGAGGAGGTACGGGCCTGATGACTGGTTAGTGTTTGTCATGGCTTATGGTTGAGTATCACCTTTTGCTGACTTCAAGCGTGTTCGGTTTCTCTTCAGCTCCATTCAATAACAAGATGTTCAGCTTCACGTCGTCTGAGTCATTCGACGACATGAACGCTGAACTACAACATCGGTGAGTGTGAGGCAAGCATTGGAGAAGGCAGCCACTTACAATTTATTCATTTTGGCTGTAGTATCGATTTCGCTGGAGTATTGATTGTATGTTTGAAAGGAAAGTCATCCCCGTCCCTCTTATTTATGCCATTATATTGACACCGCTTGGTCAGTTCAAAACTTTAACTTCGTGATCAACAAAACTCGATCAACAAAACTCAAAAATTGTTTGTTGATCCGACGCCACTGTAGGGTTTTTAAAGGCATGCATACCCCCTCCTTCTGTCGTCATTATTTCTACTGACTACCGTCTATCATGCCCACAAAAGCCCCCTCCAAAAAGGGAGGCAAAACAGCACTTTTGAAGGCCCAGGAGAGCCTACGTGCAGAGATGGTGTCGACCGCGGGACGCACCGCAAGTGGTCGGCAATGTCGGCCAACTGAAAAAGAAACATATCGAAGTAAGTTATATCAAGCCCAACATGAATGCTCGCGCTCACTTACATGTTTCTGCTCAACAGTTTTAAAAGCTCGTTGAGGAGAAGAACGCCAACAAGCCTTAGAAACGAAGATGAAGAAGCGTGGCTTAAAGGCACTGCGCACTACATACCGGACACATCCCGAGGTATTCGACAGCAAGCCTGCTGGGCTTCTCAGCGATGCTGACAGGGACGAAGACAACATGGTCAGTGTCTTATTTGTTCAGGCGCTCCATGTTACTCACAACTACATAATAGTTTTCGGACCGCAGTGTACCTACAAGACAGGCACTCACATACAGTGTGAGCAAGACCCCTCCAACTGTCTTGGCCTGAAAACCCACGAGTAAGATCCATACGAAGCCACAGAAAGGTATTATGTATTATTCTGTATATATCTTAAACTAACACACTTTTTCAGCGTCCACAAACGACAGTGACAGTGAGGGCAGCAGTGACAGCAATGATTCGAACAACTACGTCGATAGCATGGACCAGGACGACATTGAGAACGAGTCTGATTGTCGCGCGGACAACACTCCCGATGATCATGACAAAGTGGACGAAGCTTTTGTCGGCACCAAGCACAAACTGGAGGACTCAGAGGTCCTCGATACTGACATGAATTTCAATAAAGGTCCACGCCAACGGTTAAAGGCCAGCGATTTCGACCAAGTCACCAAGGATTTGCTCGCCTCTGCCACATCTATCTACCGCTGTCTAGTCGTGACTCGCGCACCTTTTCCAGAGACACTGATCATTGAGACCAAGCTAGCAAAGGATGCCTGGCGCGAGGCGTGTAACATGGCAGAGCTTACCATCCAACTTACTCCTTCTCTTGTCAAAATGGTACGTCTCGTGTCCGTGTCCTTGCCCTACTTGATTTTCTGTTGCATATAGATGACGAGGCGCACATCACAAGTGCGCGGGGAGCTTAAAACAAAGATGTGCACACTGACGGCCTCGTTCTTTGGCCTCCGTGCAAGCAGATCTATACCTGCCATCAAGCAAAACCGTGACCTGGCTGAGTCTCTCAAGGAAGGATCACATTTTGTTTTTAAGGTGCGTGTTTAAATTCAATTTTACCATCCTTAGTGAACGTCTGACTGGCAGATCAAAAAGACTGGGAAATGAAACGTGGCATATACAAGACCGGATTAATCCAGGAGGCGATGAATCATATGTGGTTCGCAAACCGATGCGACGAGGGTATAGTACATGCTAAATACTTCGATCCTTTACCCGTTCAAACCATTGCGCTTATACTCACAGCAGTGAGTGTATTCAGTGATTCAGATGTTCGTACTGCAACTGAGGTCTGACAGATTGAATGCTGCATCGACGAGTGGATGACTGGACTAAAGGAGGACATCAAATTTTCGTCACTTGCTTACTCCCCGGTCTACTATCTCCATCTCGACTCCCTGCAGCGGTTTGACGAGCGGACTGCTGCTTACAAACTGCTCGGTAAAATTGGTGTCAATCTTCTCAACGTCGCTCGGTATTTTTTTCTTCGTTATGTCGTTCATCATCCAAACTGACATTCATAAAAAGGATGCACGCTGGTGTGGATCCATTCATGGCAGCAGTGACTATCAAGAGCTTCACAGATGACGTTTTTGATGAAGCTATTCGAGAGCACGAAGACGAGGCTCGAGAAGCACAAGAAGAAGGGGGTGGTGATTGAGGTGGCTACTATATCTCGATGATTGTATACATGCTCACGCGCTATAGCACATTAATTGATTCGGTTTTGTTGATTTCCGGTCAGTGGCCTGATCTATATTGTGGGAGCTACAGTAGCAGTGTGTAGCTACCTGTAGCTACCTGTAGCTCGAACGTGTAGTAATTTGTAGCACATATAGCATTCTGTAGCACCTGTAGTTGGTTGCTACAACGAGCTACAGGAGTTGCTGTAGCACTATATAGTTCGCGGCGCGGCTATATAGCTCATTGTATTAGACACTTGACAAACCAGACTACAGGTACTATAATGACTATATAGCACCCTGTAGTCAAAGGTTTTTTTCCTGATGTGGAAGGAGCATGATGAACGCTTCCAGTTGGTGGTGAATTGGTCCCTCTGGTTTGTAACTATACTGTTCATTCTCATTCTGCCTTGTAAAACTGACACTTCTGCTTCCATAGCAAAGAATGGCCCATTTTTATAGTTGCGATGCTGAATCCACCTCGGATTCACATACTTCCACCATACATCATACATTACCACTCATTGATATTCCTGTTATTTCTATTCTTTGTCCAGGAATTATTCTGTCACATGTTGTTCTCGCGATCCAATGTGATGACCGAGTCGCATACAAGATCCACCAATGGGTAGGGAATTTAGCCTGTCAGCGGTTATACCATCTGGGTCCCATCTACCGAAGAGGAACAGTACTCAGGATGCGAATACGAACGCAAAGACAGGTGAATCGCTGATTCCTCTCAGCTCGTTAACCAGTGGCACTTGGATCATGAATAGAGGCGAGATAAGTGTAATCTTGATATACTGCTGCAGTCAATCAAGCCTATGAACCCGGTACTGCCCTATGTGACATTGCCTGTCATGTAACTCACTTGCACAGTGTGGTAGTAATGCATAGATGCAACAAGATATGCATTGAAGTCCTGCTGTGGTCGAGTCTACCAACATACTACTCTATGTAACAATACCTGGCTTGTAACTCACTTATACTATGAATCTCGAGACCTTCCAAATAATTTCAGCTTCGCGTCATATTTGGTCCTTCAGAGTCAGAGACCCTATGAATATGTTGTGATTCCAGCTTGCCACACAGCGCGAGCGTGGGTGGGCAGCTAGTGCGACTCGCCAGTAGTGATCCAAAGATATACATCGGTCTGTCCAGACATATTTCTCTTTCACATTGACCTCGGAACATCAAATAAATAAGTACTACAATGAAACCCTGGAACAAATAACGTAGTGATACAACATGAATGGGTCGATTTGTCCAGACCTATTTCTCTTTTACATAAATATACTTTGGGGCAGGCATTCACTTAGATAAATAAGCACGGCGATGAAACTTGGAACCACAAAGAAAATTCTCCCGCTCCCTGCAGAGCGCCTGGTAATCATATTGAGTATCTTTCGTCCTACACACTGCTGCTAGTTGAAACATGCACATGCTCCTGGAAAGCAATTGAAGTCATGCCAGTTGCTGCATTGGAGTTGGCTACGAGTTTGGTGTGATATTCTCAGACGCCAAGGATCAGATGGGGTCCCAGCACAAACAACTGTATGACCACGAAATTTTGAAGCAAGCCATAATAGATATATGTAGCCAGAGAATTCGAGCCCTAGAGAAATGATAAGCCATGCTTGCATGCTGAGGTCGGCAACACAAAGACATACCAAAAATGTTGGAGACAAACCACCACCAATCTCGAAGCAAGAAACAGCGACAAAGCTAGCATGTGCAAAATTTCAGTGGAGAAATAGAACCTTATTCACACCATAAACTCACCTGGCAAAGTAAAGGATGTGAGTTTTCATTGACACCGTGAAACAGTCCCCAATAATCCCCCCTGATGGTTGTCGTCACAGTTCACGGAAGTGTTTTGCAGCAATCCAGGCTGCGAGACACAGTGCGAGGACCTCCCATGCAATGCCAAGTATCCAAGTGATGGTAGCCAGAAGTAGGGCATCTCCCCCTGACACAATAGTGCAATGATAGGTGCTGGAGAGAATGAGCTCCTCTGGTATTCATCAATGAAGCTCGTGTACTTGAGTTTTCATCCATAATCAAGCGCACCACCTGAAGTAATCCTCATTACCATCACACCGAGTACTCCGGCTGCGACCTGGAGAATCAGCAAGACTACAACAAGAAATATCATCACCTTTCTGGATCGTTGATACATGGCATGTAACTGAGTGAGCATGATGACTTGTGTGATGTTTCTGTCAATTCAATATCACTGACACATTGCAGTCACATAACTCACCGCCCAGTATTGCATTCATGACAATACCCACCCAATCTTGTGTGACCAACATAATCAGGCCTGATAACTCCAGTTAGTGATCAACCTCGGAGGATGATGCACTAACTCACAGCTGTGACAGTCATTATATTGCACCAGCTGGTCAAGAATCTTACTCACCCCTGCATGGGAGTGTAGTTGATTAGACAGGAATGGCAAGCAGTGGTTCAGAATACTCACTGAATCTGCCAATGAGATTATTGGAACATTGGCTATATGCTACCGGTCAGAAGAAACAGACACGGTGAATATGAGGAGACATACCCAGAATCTGGAGGATGATTGTGAGAGATGGCAGATTAGCACAACACCAATTACTTAGCCTTCCAAACATATGCAGAAAATAATATTCCAAGATACTGCGCCTAAGATATTTTCAAGTCAACACAACTTGCCAATCATGCTTATAACACAAAACTACATACACTCAGGTACAGCACTGTTATGAGTGACCAGTGTTGCCTCTGCCGCAAATTCATTATATTTTCATGTGGCTGTTATGATGTGTGACACTGCTCACCCAAATTAGTTCAATCTATGGAAACCATTTTGAGTGAGATGACTGCTCCGGTAATGACATCAATACACTTCTTGCCTGAAGGTCAGTACTTGAAATACTGTAAGGATATCAACAGTTCTTGAATCCTATTATGCTCACTCCAGTCATATATCGCCCCAGCTAGTGCGACCTATCATTGTCATTGTCCGACTGTTTCCATGGACCTATAAAATAGCTGGAAATATGCCACACATTGATGAATGGCCACAAACTGGGATCATTGGAGACTAGGGTCATACTGTTAGAGGATGGGAGTAAATGAACAGCAAGTGTGGTAGACATAAGAAGACAGTGCTCGTACTAGATATACCACCATCCAGCGCTTTTATGGTTGAAATGAGCATCATGGGGGCGATATCCATTCCTACATTGATTGACCAAAGTAAGTGTCTTTGCATGCAAGTAAAAAGCGGAACTCAATCAAGGGTCTTGATTGAATCAACATAGATGTTGGTTGTGAAGTTGCAAAACAGTCTACGCGTGAAAGATTTGATGTGTAAACAGCAATGAGATAGCACTGGCATTAGGAGAAAAGAAGAATTGGTATCGCTTCTTGGTCTCACACCAGGCGGCACCCCAACTAAGACCCCGGAAAAAATACCAACCAACAACATGCCCAAAGGTGATGAAGCCGCCCAAAAGGCGACCTCAATGTCACCAACAAACCAATAGAACTCAGCTAGATATGTCCATTCTAAAGAAAAACACTAAAAACCCAGGTCCACAAATGGCAGGAGGCTTATCACCACCATCTACTGGCATCACCACTCGACAATCCAAGAAGACAACACTTATGCAAGAGGAAATCGAAGTGACACCAAGTACCCTGATGAACATAGAAAACGCCGAAGACTACCTCAACAAAAATCTTTTGTGCCATTCTGATCAACCTTTCTCTCTAACCCACATAATTTCAGTCCTGTTCCATATTACGCAACTCAAGGCAATCCCGCTCCCAGCAATAGAAGCCATTAGAGCAGTTGCATTCATATTAAAGAAACATGAAGCAAACAAAATAGCAGAACTAGTAGCCAATAACATCACTGACAACCTTGCCCCCAAAATAGTAGATCATATCATCACAGCAATCACACCTCAAGTAGCAAGAATCTTGACCACCTCGGAAAGCCTCGACAACACCCTGAAGGAAGCGGAAAGAATGAGACAATCATTAGAAAGAGAAAGAGAAGAGAAAGAAGGAGAAACGGAGACGGCAGCAGAGAGGATTGAAGAGGCAGCGAACACCCTCCATGAATCAATTGAAGAATGCAAAAACTCACTTAAGCCCATCTTGCCATCTATCAATAAAACAAATGAATGACTCACTGAAGTATCCCAACAGATCACAACTGCCCCGAAACTACACCCCCCTGAACAACAACAACCCAAATCATACAGCACAATCGCAGCAACAAACCTCACCCCATCAGTAGATCAAGCGCTAGCAAGAGCAGCCATCAGAGCCTGTCAAATCATCCTGGACCCCCTACCAGGAGGAAACATGTTCCCACCTAACACCACTCACGAGGAAACAGTCAAGACACTCAAGAACACCCTCAAAGACATCAAGGATGACTCAACCCCACCAGGAGATATACAAGCAGTAACATCCTTCCGCAACGGAGGACTCCTCATTGAACTAGAAAGCGGATCATTGGCAACATGGCTAAGAAAACCAATTAACAGAACAGCACCGACGAACAAACTAGGACCAACAGTATCATTCCACAACAGTGCCTTCCCCATAGTTATTGAATACTTACCAATCCGCACTCAGATAAACGATGACGACTTCCTACGTGCAGTAGAAACCGAGAACTCCCTACCTGAAAACTCGCTAATCAGTATCAAATGGATCAAGCCCATAACCAGATGCACCCAATCCCAACAAAAGGCCTTCGCCTTCCTTCAAGCCCTCAATGCACCGACGGCAAACCATATCATCAAGGAAGGCATATATATCCGAAATGAATGCTTCACCATCAAGAAAGACAAAAAGGAACCCATCAGATGCATGAAATGCCAACATTACGGCCACATAGCATGCGACTGTAACGTGAATAATGACACTTGCGGAACCTGCGGAGACCAGCACAGGACTTCGGACTGCAACACATACAAGACAGAACACTGCATCAACTGCAACAACAACAACCACACCAGCTGGAGCAGGAAATGCTCGGAATTCAAGAGATGCCTCGAAATACTCAATGATAGCTACCCAGAGAACAGGATGCCCTATTACCCAACTGAAATGCCTTGGACACAGATCACCAACCCCACCCCCGCCTCCAACCCGCTCCCAACCCACCTTCTCAACACGCAATCTCTCTCAATCCAAATTAAACTACAACAAAAACCCCCCCAGGCGCCGTTCTTTTATCCCCAACTCTCAACCATCTACCATAACTAACTGTTTCAACCCTCTGATCACAGAACAAACTGATGAAAATGAAAACAGCGAGCAAAACTCAAGCTGGTTCAATGCCTAGTCAGGCGCAAAACCAAAACCAACCACATCCCACCAACCCAGCAAGACTCCAAATTTGGCAACAGAACCTCAATGCCTCCATGGCTGCACAAGAAGCCCTGCTCAACAGCATGGTCGCCAATCATTGGGACATAATAGTGATTCAAGAACCCTACCTGAACTTCCTCCGCATCACCCGAGCGAACCATAGATGGCACATTTTATACCCAACTAAGCATTATACTCACCCCCAGAAGTGATCCCGAGCCATCACCCTCATCAATGCAAAACTAGATACTAACTCATGGACCCAAATAGCATTCCCCTCATCGGACATTGTCACCATCCAAGTAACCAGCAACATCAGCAAATATACAATCTTCAACATATACAACCCATGCGAGAACCAAGATACGATCGCAACCTTAGACACCTTCCTAGGAGAAAACATTGCATCAATAAGACCATCAGACGCAGACCAGATGCTATGGATGGGAGACTTCAACCGACACCATCCACTATGGGAAGACATGCACAACCGCCACCTATTTAACTATAACTCCTCTCAACCGCTAATAGACGTAATAGCTGACTATGGCATGCCACAGCTCCTCCCGCAAGGTATCCCCACCCTTCAATCTCTAAGCACAGGAAACTGGACCTGCTGTCGATCTTCGTTGCTGATCAGTTGTAAACCACAACAAAAAAAACAAACCTAGCAACACTACTGCTCAGTGGTCCTTATGCTGAGAAGCACTGGGTACAGTAGTTGTTCAGTTGGGTGGCCTGACCCTTGGTAGTGCACCACACACTTCGAGTGTGAGGGGTTTAGCTTGGAGGATAGATGATAGATGAGCGCAACTAAGTCTAGAGTGACCTAGCTGTGTTGGAGGATGAAGAAATAGGGCAGCAAAGATGATGGACTGGACTGAATGGATAGAATAGCAGTGGGACAGTGTTCCAGGTGAACAAGGTCCAGGAAGACGTGGAATGATGAAAAATGCGAAGCCAACTGAGGCTTCAGAAAGAACTGGACATGAAATGGTGAACTGGATAAGTTGATTTTCTGTAGCTAAAGTACAGGGGTTTATATAGAGTAGAGTACCTGCGTACGTCTGTGTATGCAAAGCAATGCTCCAGGCAATGAGTAAGGCAATGAAAAGGGCAATGAAAGGGGGGAATGGAATGAATGTGCTGCGCTTCAGATGTAATTACTGAGCAATTTCGAAAAATAGAACAAATCCTACGCATAAGAATGGAGAATGAGTCATAGGGATAAAGAATGAGTCATAAGGACAAAGAATGAGTCAGAGAATGAAAAAGCGATGATAAAGCAGGGCTGTGACCATTACAAACCATGACTCATGACCTGAGTCATCATGACCAATTGCTATGCAAGCATGACAAAGTGCTGTGCGGTGATGATGCAAGAGCTGTGACGCAGCAATGACACAGCATATGGGCAGTGGAGAATGGAATGGAGTGATGATGCTATGATGCCATGATGGTGTGATGATCCGAATGCTCTGCTGCAGAGATGTCATGTGGTTGTTGGTGCAGAATGTCGACATGCAGGGATCATGGGATATACACAGTCTGTAAGACACTTCCCCAGCATGATAAAGGGATTGGTCATCTGCATAGGGACTTGGTTGTTTGCAATCTCTGGTGAGCATTAGGATGGGAATGGCATGGTGTCCACAGTGATCATGGAGGTGAGGTGCGAGTGGATAATGATTTGAATGGTTCGACAAATATAAGCCGCTGAAGAGGATTGGAAATGGTAGGGTGATGAGGACAGGATGAATAAAGACGCGGTTTTCGACGTATTGGTGCAATTTGGCATGGTCTGGCTGATGCTGAGGTTGTCTGAGAGTGTAGTGGGTGAAGATGGGAGAGTGTTGGAAGCGTGTGAATGGGGGAAATGTGAATCAACCATGTTGAAGGCAGGATGCCATAATACTGTTGAAAATCGCTGAAAAATCGAAAAATTAAAGGAAAGGAAGGGAAACAAATGAAAAGGTGGGTAAGGAATCATATGGGAAATGAAGATATAAATAAAAAAACCATGTTCTCGCTACCAAACACATTTGGTGCGTGACACCGGACATCAAACTCTACATCACCACCCTGTGCCTGGTCGTCAAAATCCGTACCATCATATGGGCCTGGACATCAAACTCTACATCATCACCCTGGGCCCAGTCATCAAAATCCATACCATCATATGGGCCCAGACGTCAAACTCTACATCACCACCCTGGGCCTGGTCATCAAAATCCATACCATTACATATTTACTTTGTCAAACCAAAGTACTTTGATGACCAAAAAAGTGCTGCAAAGAAGTGAAAACAAGGAGGTGGCAGTGATGGTGATGCAGAACAACATAAGCGACAGAGAGCTGAAGGTGGACATGTGGACACTGAGACCAGCATCAATCACCACGGAGACAAAAATGAGGAAGTAGGAACATCACCTCAGAGCCTTGCACCATCTCCTGCGATTCCATCACATCATCATCCTGACAGGCCAGCAAGCATTCTTCCTATTGGTTTGATGGGTGACGAGTATGACACTGCAGCCATGGACACCTTTATCAATGCTCAAAGTCAAGGAATTTGCCATAGAGCAGTCATTAATGAGTATTTCAAGAATCCAAAGTGTGATTACATACTTACCATCAAATCTTCGACATGAATTGTTTGGGCTAACAGACATAGTGACAGGGAAAGAAGAAGACATGTGCTGCTCATGATGTGATGTGAAAGAAGCAACCCATTGCTGTGATACATGTGAACCGTCAGCGTTTACGCTACTTGTTCCTCCACATCCTCCCCCCAAACACCCATGAGCCAAAGCAAAATTCAAACCTCAGCCATTTAAAATGGAGAGCGCAGATATGTCACTCCTCCAAGCTCTTGAATCATGGCGAGAACAACAGTTGGTGGAGAGTGGCATGGGTGAAAATGACTTTTTTGGGCCACAACTCATGCTCGCTGATAGCATCATGACACAGATCATCAATTTGGCGCACCATGGCAAGATTCAGGACATCACTTCTTTGAAAGAGCAGACAGAATGGTGATATTCAGACAAATTTGGCCACCAAGTTGTTGAACTCATCAAGACTCATTTCCCTCTGTCTCAGTTATTTACTTCAGGGCCTCTCAACTCAGTGTCTATGAATTCAACCAGCTTGACCAGTGGGAACAAGTCAGTGCATTGTGGGAAGTGCAGCAAATGTGAATCCCAAGATCATATTGGTATGTTCTGACATTTTTACCCCAGTGCAACCTAAATCTTGCCTAGCATCCAATCGAAATTGTCCAGTCAACATCACAAACCAGATTGCACAGCAAGATACTTCCAATGCTGAGAATCTCCCTCCAACCGTCAGTCCTCCATCAAATCTTCTGCATTAACTTCCTGACTTCCTTCATTTCCCTCGTCATGTGTTGACCCTAAGCCTTTCTGCATGAGCACAATTCCATGGGCCATCTTATCCTCTACCACAAGTTTTGTGGATCAGCCTGGAATGAACTGGTGTGGTGACACCTCCCTGATGTGGCAAACATGAAATGGCTGATTTGTGCTGCATATTTATGCTTTCCAACAGCCTTGATAATATACCCAAGGAAAGAATGATGCTTCCACCCATCCAATATCACCGTGATTCATTGCATGACACAAGTCAACATACAGCAATGCATCACAGTTCCGCAGCACCTGGTTTTCAAAACATTTGTCACATTCTTCAGCATGTTTTCAATGTGCTTTGGTAAGTGTGTTTCTGCTTGCAACATATTTTTGAATGATTGACTCTGACATCTCCACAATGACGTCCCATTCAGGCAGGGAAGCAGCGAAACATTCAAGTGATGTCCAGGAAGCATCACGGCTTTGAGCTTCCATCTGCCAGCAGTCTAAAGTTGATGCCCATAGGTCATGTTGGATGAGTTCATGCATTCACCTGAAGCCAGGTTTCGTTTGTATAATTCTGACCTTGTTTGGTCGAAGAATATGAGTGTGCTGATCAAGACTATTTTCATCATCTCTCCCCTCCTGTGGCTGAACATATATTCTCCAGAGTGTGTCTGCACACACCATCTTGTCAACATCATTTTCTTCATTGAAGTCTTTGTCACCCAGTTCACCAAGTCCCCCTTGCTGCAGTAAGTTTTCCATTACTTCCACATTTCCATTGGTTGTTGACTGTTTGATTTTCATTGCTTTGCAGGGGATTTGATTGGTTTTATGGATGGGGATCTCAAATAGAGCAGCTGCTTGACCGAGCCTGCTAGACAAGTGCTCGAAAGACTTGCAGTGATGCACAAGGATATCATGTATGTATGTGCCACGTGAATGCATTGAGTCAACGACTCATTTTGTGCCCTTCTTCCCACTTATCATACAGCTCTTCTGCATGTAGCTGAATCAAGTCACTGTTGAGAGTATGAGGTGTCACTGATGGAGAAGGACTATGTGGGTCTGCATCCCACAATTCAGCGGAGCGCATCTTCATCCTCAACACCAAACAGAGGAACTGTTGTAGCAGATGTTGCACTGATGAATGTGGTTTGGCGCTGCAAGGTGGGCTGTGACATTTTAAAATTGATATCAAAGTTGTCATATGCAAACACTGACTTCAGTGATCGCACAGCGTGTTTAATTCTGCTTGAAATCTCAGAAGACATTGATGTCACAGCATTTGAAATGGACGACAATGATAGAGAGAGGCCAGCATGAGCGAGCACCTCAACCACTTTCTCTGGCACACAGGTCGATTGAAAAAATATTCCAAGTACTGACTGCAGATAATTGCAACCTGAATTTGTACTTTGAAGGAGAATGATGATGCAAACCACAGCTTTCTGGCAGACGTACAGTGTGTGATCACAATCACGGCAAGAACAAAAAACTGACAATTGCCTCCAAAGCAGTGTTTCTCTCGCCTGCATGCAGTGTGCTTTCTTTCCCTTGTTTTCTAGATCTGCCTCGTCACCCCCAAACTCTCCCAAATCCATTTCCCGGTCTTCCTCCCGAGTCTTATGGCCAGTGCTTGCAGGCGCAGCCTGTTTACAAGGAGACTGCAGGAGCAAAACCACGAGATGCCAAAGGTGAGGTGCTACTGCCTGCATAATTCCAGCAATCCTGGACAAGAAACCTCCTTTTAACTGTTCTGCTGTTGCTGTTGTAGGACGGAGATGCAAACCACTGCACTCGTGTGCTAACTCCTGTAATTCTTCGAACACTACCTTTGAAATGGTATCCATGGCCCAATCAAAAACCACCGGTGTCACGCACCAAACGTGTTTGGTAGCGAGAACATGGTTTTTTATTTATATCTTCATTTCCCATATCATTCCTTACTCACCTTTTCATTTGTTTCCCTTCCTTTCCTTTAATTTTTCGATTTTTTAGCGATTTTCAACAGTATTACAGCATCCCGCATTTTTACGGCATTTTGCATTCAACGAGGTTTATTCACCTTTCCCCCATTCACACGCTTCCAACGCTCTCCCATCTTCACCCACTACACTCTCAGACAACCTCAGCATCAGCCAGACCATGCCAAATTGCACCAATACGTCGAAAACCGCGTCTTTATTCATCCTGTCCTCATCACCCTACCATTTCCAATCCTCTTCAGCGGTTTATATTCGTCGAATCATTCAAACCATTATCCACTCGCACCTCACCTTCATGATCACTGTGGACACCATGCCATTCCATCCTAACGCTCACCAGAGATTGCAAACCACCAAGTCCCTATGCAGATGACCAATCCCTTTATCATGCTGGGGAAGTGTCTTACAGACTGTGTATATCCCATGATCCCTGCATGTCGACATTCTGCACCAACAACCACATGACATCTCTGCAGCAGAGCATTCGGATCATCACACCATCATGGCATCATAGCATCATCACTCCATTCCATTCTCCACTGCCCATATGCTGTGTCATTGCTGCGTCACAGCTCTTGCATCATCACCGCACAGCACTTTGTCATGCTTGCATAGCAATTGGTCATGATGACTCAGGTCATGAGTCATGGTTTGTAATGGTCACAGCCCTGCTTTATCATCGCTTTTTCATTCTCTGACTCATTCTTTGTCTTTATGACTCATTCTTTATCCCTATGACTCATTCTCCATTTTATGACTCATTCTGCATAGGATTTGTTCTATTTTTCGAAATTGCTCAGTCATTACCCCTGAAGCGCAGCACATTCATTCCATTCCCCCCTTTCATTGCCCTCTTCATTGCCCTACTCATTGCCTGGAGCGTTGCTTTGCATACACAGACGTACGCAGGTACTATACTCTATATAAACCCCTGTACTTTAGCTACAGAACAATCAACTCATCCAGTTCACCATTTCATGTCCAGTTCTCTCTGAAGCCTCAGTTGGCTTCGCATTTTTCGACTTTCCACGTCTTCTTGGACCTTGTTCACCTGGAACATTGTCCCACTGCTATTCTATCCATTCAGTCCAGTCCATCACCTTTGCTGCCCTCTTTCTTCATCCTCCAACACAGCTAGGTCACTCCAGACTTAGTTGTGCTCATCTATCATCTATCCTCCAAGCTAAACCCCTCACACTCGAAGTGTGTGGTGCACTACCAAGGGTCAGGCCACCCAACTGAACAACTACTGTACCCAGTGCTTCTCAGCATAAGGACCACTGAGCAGTAGCGTTGCTAGGTTTGTTGTTTTGTTGTGGTTTACAACTGATCAGCAACGAAGATCGACACCGCGCCTCGGACTTGGTAGTATACCTTCGGACCCGATGTTTTGACCTCTGGACTTGGTCCGCATACCTTCAGACTTGTTCCTTTACCTTTCCGTGACCTTAGATACTAACTTTCAGACTTATATCAGTAGCAGACCCCTTTAGGGTCTAATGTTCTTGTCTTGCAAGAGAAGCAGCAGGCATAGCAATCACCCAACATTATATCCACCTACTGCGGAGTTGTTACCCACACCGAGATCAGATGAGTATCATATAGACTTGATACAGACTACAGATTACCAACGACTGACTACCAACTGTTGAATACAGACTATAGAATACTGACTACTGACGACTACCGAACAACTACTAATGAACACCAAACACCAAACACCAATGACCGAGCATCAAACACCAAGCGTTGAACACCAAACACTGACATGAGCCTGATCACCAGACCGGCAGTGGCTGGGATGGCTTGGGTGAAGTGAATATGTCATACTGGTATCAGTAGAACAATTCCCAGTCAAAGGTTCCTTTGAAGTTTCACCAAGATTCATCTCCCAGCCCCCAGTACAGAAGAAATACACAATATCCTACTGAGCTTGATCACTGGACCGGAAGTGGCTGGGATGGCTCGGGTGAAGTGAATATATCATACTGGTATCAGTAAAACAATTTCTGGTCAAAGGTTCCTTTGTAGTTTCACCAAGATTCATCTCCCAGCCCCCAGTACAGAAGAAATACACAATATCCTACTGAGCCTGATCACCGGACCGGAAGTGGCTGGGATGGCTCAGGTGAAGTGAATATATCATACTGGTATCAGTAAAACAATTTCCGGTCAAAGGTTCCTTTGTAGTTTCACCAAGATTCATCTCTCAGCCCCCGGTACAGAAGAAATACACAATATCCTACTGAGCCTGATCACCAGACCGGAAGTGGCTGGAATGGCTTGGGTGAGGTGAATATATCATGCTAGTATCCATAGAACAACTCCTGGTCAAAGGCTTCATTGTATCTTCACCCAGATTCATCTCCCGGCCCCCAGTATGGAAGAAATACCCAATATCCTACTGAGCCTGATCACTGGACCGGAAGTGACTGGCATAGCTCAGGTGAAGTGAATATATCATACTGGTATCAGTAAAACAACTCCCAGTCAAAGGTTCCTTTGTAGTTTCACCAAGATTCATCTCCCAGCCCCAGGTACAGAAGAAATACATAACATTCTACTGAGCCTGATCACCGGACTGGCAGTGGCTGGGATGGCTTGGGTGAAGTGAATATATCATACTGGTATCAGTAGAACAATTCCTGGTCAAAGGTTCCTTTGTAGTTTCACCAAGATTTATCTCCCAGCCCCTGGTACAGAAGATATACACAATATCCTACTGAGCCTGATCACCAGACCGGAAGTGGCTGGAATGGCTCGGGTGAGGTGAATATATCATGCTAGTATCCATAGAACAACTCCTGATCAAAGGTTCCTTTGTATCTTCACCAAGATTCATCTCCCAGCCCCCAGTATGGAAGAAATACCCAATATCCTACTGAGCCTGATCACTGGACCTGAAGTGGCTGGGATGGCTCGGGTGAAGTGAATATATCATACTGGAGTCAGTAGAACCACTCCTGGTCAAAGGTCCCTTTGCATTTCCACTGAGATTCATCTTCTGTTCCCCAGTATGGAAGACATACACAATATCCTACCAGTCTGATCTCTGGACCAGATGTGGTTGAGATGGCTCAGGTGGAACCAGTAGATTATACTAGATTCAGTAGAATAGCTCTCAGTCAAAGGGTCTTTCAAACTTTCACTGAGATTCATCTCCTGAGCCCCAGTATCTGGTCCTGTATCCTGTTGCCACTGGTTTTTATAATGAAAAATGACAGTCATTGTTATACATAACTTCTTAATCAAAGTTGTAGTTCTAGTCAACACCAATCTTTCGGATTTCTTTAGCTTATGTATATCTCACTCAAATGATAACCAATTTACTAGATAAGACCATGATTATACTTACCCTAACTAGGACTACAACTCTTGTTAAGAAAGTTAAGCATAATCACAACTTGCATTGTGTCATCATCACTGATGTTTCAGATCTCTTAACTTGTATCACAATAAACTGATAACAAATTGACTAGATAAGACTACTGTTATATTCACCTTAACTAGGACTACAATTCTTGTTAAGAAAGTTCAGCATAATAACCACAACTTTCATTTTTCATTATGACCCATGTTTTGGGTTTCCTTAGCTTATATCTCAATCAAATGATCACCAAATGACACAATAACACAACTAATACCATGATGTTAACAAAACTATTCAAGTTGTTATCATGCTTAACTGTCTTAACAAGAGTTATGTGCATATTTAAGGTGGGTATAATTGTGGTCTTATCTGGTCCACGATCAAGGCAATCTTTTTACTGAGTGTGATTCTATCAACACTAGTATCATCACTTCACTAGAGCCATCTCAGCTACTTCTGGTCTGGTGATCAGTCTTGGTGGGATATGTTGTATGTCTTCCATACTGGGGGCAGTAGATGAATCTCAGTGAACATTCAAAGTGCACTTTGACTGAGAGCTATTCTACCGAAACTAGTATAATATACTGGGTCCACTAGAGCCATCTCAGCCACTTCTGGTTTGGTGATCAGGTTTGGTAGGATATTGTGTATTTCTTCCATACCAGGGGACGGTAGATGAATCTTGGTGAAAATACAAAGCAGCCTTTGACTGGTAGTTGTTCTACCAACACCAGTAAGATATATTCACTTCACCCGAGCCATGTCAGCCACTTCCAGTCTGGAGATCAGACTTGGGAGGATATTATGTATTTCTTCTATTCTGGGGGCTAGTAGATCAATCTCAGTAAATATTCAAAGGAACCTTTTACCTAGAGTTATTCTCACAAAATTTGTATCATATACTGGCTTCACTCAAGCCATCCCAGCCATGTCCGGTCCAGTGATCAGTCTTGGTGGGATGTGTTGTATTTCTTCCATTCCAGGGGCCGGCAGATGAATCTCAGTAAATATTCAAAGGAACCTTTCACCGAGAGTTATTCTACTGAGCCTAGTATGATATACTGGCTCCACCCGAGCCATCTCAGCCACTTTCGGTCCGGAGATCAGACTCAGTAGGATATTGTGTATATCTTCCATACCGGGGGGCGGTAGATGAATCTTGGTGAAAATACAAAGGAACCTATGACCGGGAGTTGTTCTACTGACTCCAGTATGATATATTCACTTCACCCGAGCCATGTCAGCCACTTCCAGTCTGGAGATCAGTCTTGGTGGGATATGTTGTGTTTTGTCATTCAAAGGAATCTTTTACTGAGAGTGATTATACCGAAACTTGTAGCATATACTGGCTTTACCCGAGCTATCCCAGCCACTTCCGGTCCAGAGATCAGACTTGGTAGGATCTTGTGTATTCCTTCTATACCACACCCCCAAAATTCAAGGATGCATCTGCCATTGAGGGTCTCTTGTTTGAGTACAGCCAAGTTCAACCAGAGGGTCCACATATGTCCGGCGAAAATGTGGACCTGGGGGATCCAGGCAACCTTGTCCCAGAATACGATTCTGCTGATGACATGGATGTTGAGGTGAAGGTTGAAGTGTCTTGTGAGGAGGTTGACATGGCTACATAATTGCATAGTGATAGACATATATACAATTTTTTTCAATGAATGTTACCTCTGCCACAGTCCATTTATCAAATCACCGAGTACCGAGTACCGAGTACCGAGTACCGAGTGCTGAAGCCCGAAACTTGAAACTCATACATTTTTATGAGTTTTGAGTCTCGAGTTAAGAAAATACAAATTTCAGATGATATGCGTTTTTATGAGTTTCAAGTTTCGAGTATCGAATCACCAAGTATCAAGTACTGAGTGCTGAAGCCCAAAACTCAAAACTCGAACTTTGAAACAAACTTTGAAACTTGAAACTCATACATTTTTATGAATTTTGAGTCTCAACTTAAGAACATACAAATTTCAGATGATATACATATTTATGAGTTTTGAGTTTTGAGTCTCGAGTCTCAAATCACCAAGTACCGAGTGCCGAGTGCCGAAGCCCGAAACTCAAAACTTGAACTTTGAAACTCAAAACTCAAAACTCATATATTTCAATGAATTTCGAGTCTCGAGTTAAGAACATACAAATTTCAGGTGATATACATTTTTTACATTTTTATGAGTTTCAAGTCTCAAGTCACAAATCACCAAGTACCGAGTACCGAGTGCCGAAGCCCAAAACTCAAAACTTGAACTTTGAAACTCAAAACTCATACATTTTTACGAGTTTTGAGTCTCAAGTTAAGAAAATACAAATTTAAGATGATATAGATTTTTATGAGTTTCGAGTCTCGAGTCTCAAATCACCAAGTACCAAGTACCAAGTGCCAAAGCTTGAAACTCAAAACTCGAACTTCAAAACTCAAAACTCAAAACTCATACATCTTTATGAGTTTCGAGTTAAGAAAATACAAATTTCAGATGATATACATTTTTACAAGTTTTGAGTCTTGAGTCTCAAATCACTGAGCGCCGAGTGCTGAGTTCCGAGTTCCGAGTTCCGAGTGCCGAGTGCCGAAGCCCGAAACTTGAAACTTGAAACTTGAAACTCATACATTTTTATGAGTTTCAAGTCTTGAGTGAAGAAAATACAGATTTCAGATGATATACATTTTTACAAGTTTTGAGTCTTGTCTCAAATCACTGAGTGCCGAGTGCCGAGTGCCGAGTGCTGAGTTCCGAGTGCCGAGTTCCGAGTTCCGAGTGCCGACTGCCGAAGCCTGAAACTTGAAACTCATACATTTTTATGAGTTTCAAGTCTTGAGTGAAGAAAATACAAATTTAAGATGATATACATTTTTAAGAGTTTCAAGTCTCGAGTCTCGAATCACCGAGTGCCAAGTGCTGAGTTCCGAGTGCCAAGTTCCGAGTTCCGAGTGCCAAAGCCAGAAACTTGAAACTCATACATTTTTATGAGTTTCAAGTCTTGAGTGAAGAAAATACAAATTTAAGATGATATACATTTTTAAGAGTTTCAAGTCTCAAGTCTTGAATCACCGAGTGCCGAAGCCCGAAACTTGAAACTTGAAACTCATACATTTTTATGAGTTTCAAGTCTTGAGTGAAGAAAATACAAATTTAAGATGATATACATTTTTAAGAGTTTCAAGTCTCAAGTCTTGAATCATCGAGTGCCGAGTACCAAGTGCTGAGTGCCGAGTTCCGAGTGCCGAAGCCCAAAACTCAAAACTCATACATTTTTATGAGTTTCAAGTCTTGAGTGAAGAAAATACAAATTTAAGATGATATACAATTTTAAGAGTTTCAAGTCTTGAGTCTTGAATCACCGAGTGCCAAGTGCTGAGTTCCGAGTGCCGAGTACTGAGTGCCAAGTGCCGAAGCCCGAAACTCAAAACTCAAAACTCATACATTTTTACGAGTTTCGAGTCTCAAGTTAAGAAAATACAAATTTAAGATGATATACAATTTTAAGAGTTTTGAGTCTTGAGTCTCGAATCACCGAGTGCCAAGTGCTGAGTTCCGAGTGCCGAGTACCAAGTGCCAAGTCCCGAGTCCCGAAGCCCGAAACTCAAAACTCAAAACTCATACATTTTTACAAGTTTCAAGTCTCGAGTTAAATTTTAATGATATACATTTTTACAAGTCTTGAATCTTGTCTTGAATCACCGAGTGCCAAGTGCCGAGTGCCAAAACCCGAAACTCAAGACTCGAGACTCAGAACTCAGCACTCGACACTCGGTGATTCGAGACTCGAGACTCAAAACTCTTAAAATTGTATATCATCTTAAATTTGTATGTTCTTAACTTGAGACTCGAAACTCGTAAAAATGTATGAGTTTTGAGTTTTGGGCTTTGGCACTTGGCACTCAGGACTTGGGACTCGGTACTCAGTGATTCGAGACTCAAGACTTGAAACTTGTAAAAATGTATGAGTTTCAAGTTTCAAGTTTCAGGTTTCGGCACTCGGCACTCGGCACTCAGCACTCGGTACTCGGCACTCGGTACTTGGTAAATGTCAGACATGGTATATTCAGGCTTTCGGGTTTTGGTGGTCGATGGTAGGTATATGCACTCATATAGTGGGTATGTACTCCATGTCTTCAATTCTCTCATGCCTACATCAGCAAACTGATTTGTTTGTTATCCAACTATCTATGCCCAGTTATGTTTATTGCACTCATTTACCTGTGCCCACCTGGGTATCTGATAAGAACTACCTCAGCCCACCCATTGATATAATATATATCACTACCTCAGCCTATGTATATGTCCATATAGTATACCAATACCTCAGCCCATACATCTATATGATACGTATCTGGGCCCACCCATCTATGTAATATCCCCCTACGTCAGCCCACCCATCTATGTAATATACATACCCCACGTCAGCCCACCCATCTATATAATAAATATGTCACTGCAATCTCGGCCCACCCATCTATGTAATATACCCCCACATTGGCCCACCCATATATAAAATAAATATTTCACCACTCCCTTGGCCCACCCGTCCACAAAATAATACTAATATGTTGGCCCACCCATCTATATAATAATATTTGCCTTACAACCCATCTATGTAATATACCCCCACATTGGCCCACCCATATATAAAATAAATATTTCACCACTCCCTCGGCCCACCTGTCTACAAAATAATACTAATACGTCGGCCCACCCATCTATGTAATATACCCCCACATCGGCCCACCTGTATATATAATAAATGTTTCACCACTCCCTTGGCCCACCCGTCCACAAAATAATACTAATACGTTGGCCCACCCATCTATATAATAATATTTGCCTTACATCTCTCTTCAGCCCAGCTGTCTATAATATATGTCCATCCTACTCTACATATTACCCAGATGGGCCCACCCATCTCCATTGGTAATAATATTCCTCCCGGCCCATCCACCATCATTGAGTATATATATAACATTGGCATAGATGGGCCCACCCATCTCCATCAGAAATATTATCCCCCCCGGCCCACCCGTCAACATCGAGGATATACATAACATCGGCCCATAGTCCGCTGACCCGTATAATACGGAGTTTGTCACTGAAGGGGCTCGGCAAAAGTGAACAATTACGTAATCAGGTGAAAGTTCGGAAATTTAGATTTACACTCCTTTTGTCTATAGTGGGACTCAGAGCTTTGGAAAACCACTAAAGCTTGCTAAAGTCCGCTAAACTCGGGTAAAACTGGACCAATCCGCCCACCCAACATGCGCAGAACATGCAGCACACTTCGGCATGATGGCAGACTCCGAAAAGCATGCCTGCCCTTCGACCACCACATCTTCGTCGCTCTGCATGACTCAAAGCCTTGCAAACTCACTTGCGAAAGGCCCAAACCACCATGGAACCCACCCAACCACCTATCACCTGTGGGAGAGGGAAAAATAGAGGATCGCAAAGTTGTTCAACCACCAGTACTGGTACTAGTGGACAAGACCACGCACACACCCCAAAATTCACCATTCAGTGGCAGGCTGACCCCAGGCACACAGAAAGAATCATGGAACACCTTCGCGTACACCCTGCTGACTGTCATGTCTTATTCTACTCTAATAATAAATCCCACGCTGATGGTAACCACCCCTTGGCCAAAGACAAAGTATCAATTTGCCAAATCATCACAAAGCATGTCTTCAAGCATGATCCTGAATATGCGAACTATTATCCCGATGATCCCGAAAGATTTCATGACTCTATGAACAGCCATATTTCTAAGTGAGTGTTCTCTTATTTAGTCTCGTATGTACAGAAACATATCTTCTTTACAGCTTGAGGAAGAAGTATCATGATTTCCACAAACAACTACATTTGACAGGTGCTGGCGTCATGCCACTTGACGAAGCAACCGCAACAAATTTGCATGGTGTGTATTTTTTTAAATTTGATCTTACTATTGACAATGTTCACAGTGCAAATCCTGGAGGAGTTCCCTTGGTATAATAACCTTGCTGGTATCCTGGGGGGGAATCCAGCTGTCTCCCTCAAGACAATCTCATCGGTCCCAGGAGCAGACCATGCAGTGAAGTATTTTTCTCTCATGCAGGGGAGCACTGCCGACAACGTGCAGTCCTCTTCAAGTGCTCAGTCTGAGGGCTGGGCGCCTAGTGCCCAGCCCTCTCCTCCCAATGCCCAGTATGAGGGCTACATACCTGGCGCTCAGCCCCATCCTCCCAGTGCTCAGCCTACTCCCCCCGCAGCTGCCTACAGCGGTCACTACAACTCACGGCTTCCTTCCAGCACCAATTATGGCGGCTACGTCCATTCTCACGCTGACCCTAGTGCCCCATATCACCATGCACCTCATGCTCAGCCTTTGGCCCCCACCCCCTGTCAAACATATGTTCCACTCCCCTACTCTCACCCTGGCCAGGAACAGCTCCATCTCCCCCTCAATCACGAGGACAGGGGGATGGACTATGACAACGGTGGTGATGACAATGACATATATATAACTGGTCCCCATTTGACAGCCAATTATGGTGGGAACATCACAGACCTCAACAGCCCCCCCGAGCACTCATCCAGACACAAACACCCACGCCCTCCATCCTCCCCTTCGCCCCCTCTCACTCCCCCTCCTCGTACCAAATTCAAACTTCCTGAGAAGTTGCAGATGACGCTGCACAATAGCCGTGCTGCCTTCGGCATGCCTGACCCTATGAGACGCACAAGTGGGGGTTGCTCAAACCCTTTTCGGGTGTTGGATCTTCGTGTTCACGGTCCACGCCCACGTCAACAACATCAGTCGTGATGTCAATGAGTCCAACATCGCAACCTGCGGGCTCCAACAATGCAAAGGGCAGGCCGTCAAAGAAGGCATGTTCTGACATACTGAGCCAAGTTGATGCAATCACTGATGAGATCGGGAGCATCCGATCAGAGAGGCTTGACAAGGTGTCTCGCAAGGAGCTCAAGAATGATTGTTACATGGTGAAGCTTAATCTCACACAACAGGAAAATGAACATTGGTTCCTCCAAGCTGAGCGCCAGGATGAGTGCATGGATGCTGCCACTGTTCATCAATGTTCGCAAGAGGCAAAGGATGCTGAGATCCGTCTCCATGAGGCAGAGGCGAGAGCACATGCTGAGGAGGCAGCATTGTTACGTCTCAAGATCGAGTACCGTCAGCTTACAGGTGGGCCTTAAAAGGTTTGTGTGTCTCACAATGTATATCATCACTCCAATTTTTTGTGTATCTTGTTGTGTTTTGTGTTTCTAACTTTGTTGTTTGATATTCCTACTAGTCTATATGTCATGATAGTACTATGTTGCTGCCTGCACCCATGTCATGTTTTGTGAGTCTTGTTAATACTACATGTTGAACTTTGTGCTGTGTGATTGGTTGTGTGACTTCCTATCCGTCCCTGTGTTGTGCTCTTGACGTGGGGCTGTCAAATAGTAGGTCCATCAACTTTGCATGACAAGCCTGACCTAGAGTGCCTTCATACAATCTGTCACCAACCACCTGGTTACCATCAGGGGCTTCGAACTCTTCGTCTATCATCCCTCTGCCCTGCTGATGAGCCCATTCTACTGTACCACTGTCCTCAATCCATCCCCAAGCTTCTTCTAACCGTATAATTATGTTATGGAGTATTAGGCAGCATTGAATCCAATGGACAGCTGTACGAAGGTCATTTTCTGACTGAATATTCCATCGAAGGTCCCTAAGAGATTGAAGTGCCCTTTGAGAGCTGCAAATGCATGTTCTACCTGAACACAGATCTAAATAAATTTTAAATCAGGAATTAACTGCAAAAGAAAAAATACAAACTGAAGACAGGTGATCATTAAATGTCCTCTGATTATTTGTGAGCCTACCATTGCAGGGTTTCTTGAAAGGGGGGATGCACCAGGGCTCCAGTGGATATGCACTGTCTGCCCAGACCCAATGGTCATCTGGAAGAAGGGTAGCATGTTCTTGATAGATGCGAGTGGCTCTGAAAGCATAGGCATCATGGACGCTTCCAGGGTGACCAAGAGCATAGTCGACAATAAGAAGATTATGGGGCATAATGATGGCCTATATTTTATTTCAATTACAAACAGGAGACAGACAGAAAGGAAACACACTTGACAGCCAAGGGAATATCTTGACTTCCTATCAAAAAAAACTTCACCATGAAAACCAGGTTTCTGATACACATTGATTGTAGAGCCATCCACAGCTAGAATCCCATTCTGCCACTCAGGGCAAACAGTTTTTGCTGCATACTCCCGGGCACACTGGAAGTCCTCTGAATTTGGAGGAGGGAAACCCATGAATGCATCATGCTGGTCAAGCAGTGCAACCATAATACAGTTGGTGTAATTCACAACTGATCCAACACTAATACCTGCCCACTAAGCTACATCCTCCACTGCTATGGCATTACCATAGTGACCTGCACTGTTAAGAAAAATGGCAAGCTGGATAGAGATGGGAAGTTGGGCATTGTGTGAGTCGTTGTGAAAGATAGGGTGGTCAGAGATTAAATCCAGGATGTCATCGAAGATTTCAGGCTCGACACGTAGCTTCTGCCGAAATAGGTGGGGACGATGTTCCCCAAAATGCACAAGAAGGTGCAGCTGAGTGGCCCATGGCATAGGCTCATCAGGGTGGTGGAGTACACGTGCCTTTTCCACCTCATCCCGGAGAGCTTCAATCTGGTCTTGAAGGCGGTTATAACAAGCCGTAATATGATCAGCTTCATCGCTGGATGAGTTGAAGTCCGATTCAGAAAAGTCAGAAAGAGGCGAAGGAGGTGTGATTGCCATGATGTTCATGAAGTTGTCAAGTTCCAGATCGGAAGAGAGGCTTGAGAGAGAGTCCGTACTAGAATAGCCATCTTGCACTACATGCTCATAAGTGGCTGTGGCTATTGCAAGTGCAACATTGTCAAGGCCATGCAGTATCTGTACCCGGTTGCTTGGACAAGGCATAGTGAGGTTTGAGGGATCAATTCCCCTATTCTTGCACTGGCTGATATGACGTTGGTTACAGCAGAGTTTGAATTCAGAAAGTTCCGGTCATGTCCGTTTCCAGCCAGCTCACAGCCTAGGTGCACCTCATGACCGACATCCACGATGTCAACAACGACCACAGGTGCACCAGCTCCACAGATCTCTGTCATCTATCAACAATCTGCCAAACGAATGTGCTCTACTTTCACCATTTACACACACACAGTTCTTATCCAGCCACTTTATTCTCAGACAAGCTCTCATTTGCAATCTCCAGACTTGTCATATTCCGCATTCCAGACCCTCTACCTCCGATCCCATCTCTGTCACTCATCTCCATTTCATCTCCGTTCTCCTTCTCCTTTTGTATATCTCCATATAGATTCTCTCCTGACTCCGGTTTCCGGTTATGCATTCCATCCATAGTACTAGTTGATCCGTTCCTCTGTTCATTTCCAACTTCATTTAGGATGATCCATTCCAACTTACTAATAAGCTTTCCATATGCTTCGTACATAGCCTCGGACTTCACTGACTGATCTCCCATTATGATACCTACAGTATATAAACTCCTGTAACACTCTGTATTTCCTCAGTTTGAATATCATCTTAGATTCTACTCATCTCTGTCTCTCCGGACTAAGTCCCTACACTTGTCCATCTCCGAGTCTTAGGATTGATTCCTATAGACTATAACTCCAGCTCTACCTTAGGGTAGTCTATCCTCATTTGTTTCTACTCCGGACTTCGTCCGTAGTAGCCTTATTCCTTGTTCCCGACAACAGTCATCGAAAGTCCGCCGGACTTACTTCTACTCCGTAGACCGGACTTGCGTCGGACCTCTGTCCTAGAAATAAAGGGCACGTACTCGGGTAAGGGGCGCAGCGCATGAGCTGAAGCCGAGCCCTCCAGACATCTCCTCCTTTTGAGTACAGTCTTAACAGGACTACAACATCCAGAAGGAGTCTACCCTCCACCTTGTTCTCTGTCTTCGTAGCGGTATGCAGATCTTCATCAAGACTATCACATTGGAGGCAGAGTCATCAGATGCCATCAACAACATGAAGATGAAGATCCAGGACAAGGAAGGCATGCGTCCCCACAGAGGCATGCAGATCTTCGTGAAGACCCTCACAGGGAAGACCATCACACTGGAGGTGAGTTGTCCAACCCTCATCATCCCCCTCCCCCCAGCACTCAGCCTCAACCTCTTACCCGCAGCGCCTCATTTTCCCCCAGCAAGCAGCTCGAAGATGCTTGCACTCTCTCGGATTACAACATCCAGAGGGAGTCCACCCTTCATCTGGTCTTGCATCTCCGCGCAGGCATGCAGATCTTCGTGAAGACCCTCGTGGGGAACACCATCACTGGAGGTGAGTCATCCAGCACTCATCATCCTCCTTCCCGCAGCGCTCAGCCTCAGCTCTTCCCCCCTCCCCCCAGCACTCAGCCTCAGCCTCCTCCCTCTGGCGGTGAACCTTATCCAGCTCCCTTCGGCACTCCCCACCTGCAGCATGCACCCTGATCATGATCTCACTGGATTTCATGTTTTTTTCACAAATTTATTGATATCTGCCAGTTCAAATACAAAGCGCCTTGGGGGGATCTACTTTATTGCTACTCCTCACAAATATGTATCTCGGATTGCCTACTCTATCTAATTCACTCGTTTTGTGTATCGCATCCTTTGAAAATGCACAAGTGTCGTTTCTAACTCCGCTATTGTGCCGATGTGTGCCGAGTATTATGGTGGCTTTTCAGCCGCTGTTTCCTGCAAACTCGACACGAGTTTTGCGAGCTTTACCCGAGTTTAGCGGACTTTAGCGAGCTTTAGCGGTTTTCCAAAGCCAACTCTGAGTCCCACTTACTATTAGTTACCACTAGTTCGTGCATCCCCACATCTCATGCATCGTTCAAAACAACACTTTTCTACTATAAATCTTCAAACTAATACATGCATATGAATTGATAAATCATCAGAATACCCTACGAGCTTTAATGGATGCGATCTAACAAGAAACAAAAGAGATAAATTTTTGGTGGTGATAACGGCTTGTGTCACTCTCAATGTCACCTGCCGGTACTGCCGCAGCGGAGTTTGGAACTCAGACATGCCTGTGGCAACGCGTCTGAACGTGTACACAGGTGGGTAGCATGGCGCGCACTCAAGTTGGTGGGAAGCAGGAAGGTCCCAGAGATCCTACCAAAGAGGCTTGCATTCAAGCTGCCATCCATGACACCTTGACTGGTGTTTATAGCAGTTTCTGGAGTGCTGCTATAGCTCACAAGGTAAGCACTCCCTCAGGAATTTTGATGTAACTCAATTTTCCTTTAGGTGCCCCCACAGACTGTGCGAGATCGTGCTTCAGGCAATCGCGGCACTCGGCGATCATTGCTTAATGAATCCCAAGAAATGGTACTGGTGGACTGGTGCCACCATAACTCAGATTCAGCCACCTCTCTCCATCCCCGAAAACTCCGTGCTCAAATATTCGAGATGGTGAAAGTTTACCCAGGCAAGAATTGGGTCCGCCGCTTCCTTTCCCGTCACGCGGATATCATTGTTGCGAAACCCCGAGGCCTGGATCCAAAACGTGCACAAAATTTCAACAAGGCAACAATCACGGAGTATTTTGATATGCGCAAGGCCTTGGACAATAAGTTTGAAGGAATTCCACCAGAACACAACTGGAATGTTGATGAGAAGGGGTGTCAGATGGGAGGTGGCCGAAAGGGAGACAATTCAAAATTTATCTTCTTGAAAAATAATCGAGAACGCTATCGTATCCACAGTGATGAATTAGAGCTGGTCACAGTAATTGAATGTGTTTCTGCAGCTGGCGATTCCATCCCTCCATCATTTGTTTTGGCTGATGGCCCCATTAATACTGAATACCGACATATTGAAGGCATCAGAGGGTCAGTTCTGGATCAAATTCCAGTTGTTAACTCTACTGATTCATATATACACAGCATTGCAACTTCTCCGACGGGCTGGATAGATTCAGAACTGTTTGCGACATGGCTCAAAAGTACGTTCGCTCCAGAGGCAAAGAAATACCGCGTCAATGACAAGCCCATTGTTCTCAATCTCGATGGGCATAATTCCCATGAGACTGATAAACTGAAGGGAATCGCGTATGACAACGACATCATTGTCTTTGGTTTCCCGTCCAAAACAACAAACAAAACACAACCACTAGATGTGGGTGTTTTTTCTGCGCTCTCAAGGAGGTGGTCCTCACACGCCAACAAATGCATTGGGGAAGGCATTGTAATTGATCGCTATAATTTTATCTTTGAGTACATGAAAGTCCATACTGTGATCACTCCACCTCTGATACAGAAGGCCTTCCGGAAGACGGGAATCCACCCACTTGACCCATCAGTCTTTTCCAAACAAGACTTTGCTCCAAGTCGGTCATCATCCACGGTTGCTCATATGCCCCCTTCATATCCAGCCGAAGTTCCATCCTCACCAATATCGGCGCACTCGGAGGACTTCTCCTATGAAAGTGACACCGACTACCACCCTAGCACAGACTCTGACGAATCTATGTCTCAAAATGAGGAGGAATCCCCAAGTACACCGCAGGTTCTACCAGAGTCCTCACATTCACCCATTTCATCTCAGCTTCTACCTGAAGCCTCGTCTTCCATGCTCATGCCCATCGAGTCACCCACACCAGCAACAACAGTTCTCACACAATCATCTGCCCCCGTGCCTTCTCAAGCTCCTGTACAACCTATGTCATATGTTCAGGTTATGACATCAAGCAAGGATGAGCTCTGGGAGCACATCCAGCAACTTTACGCACAAAATCAAAGACTCACGGAGGCGGTTGCTATGCAAACTGCACAGGTCGACGCTGCAAATGCTCATTGTACTATTGCGCAGCGTGAAAATCATGACTGGCGGGTCAGAGCTGAGAACGAGAGGAGACAGAAATCTCGAACAACAACGAAGATGAAAGCTCGCTATGTTACAGCTCCAGAGCTCAAAGAGGCGTTCAAGGCAGATGCAGGTGTGAGGAAGGAGAAAGAAAGGCTCGAGAAGGAGAAAAAGGAAAAGAAAAAGAAAAAGCTAGACGAAGAAGCTCGTATTGCACGCATTCACAACAACATTGCAACAAGAACATTGATGGTCCCCTCAAATCATATAAATGGAAAGAAGATCTGGAAGCACTTGCCAGGGCACTTGGACTCTCGAGAGATGGGAAAATTGCTGATCTTTCTGCACGGATTGCAGCTCACTTGCAGGATCCTGACACTTGTCAAGCCCCCGCAGATAATCCTCGATTTTCAGCGCTATATGGTTCGAAACAACGTGGGAACCATGGGCACATCACTACCCCAACTTCAACTGAAAGCTCAACTCGGACACCTTCAGCAAGTATTTCTCTCCCCCCAGCAGCCAACAATGTACCCCCTCCACGAGCACCGTTTTTCTCGCAAATGCAAGGATCCATTCCATATTCAAACCATTGGCTCGGGCAAAATCACATTGGTGCTGGATTTTCACCAACTGCTCCTGTTGCATCCACCTCATTACAGCCATTGCCGTCTGGTCATCTTAATAATGATCACAGTCTATATTACTCTAGCAACCCACAATACATATTCTAGATTACTACATAGCCAGTGCACTCCGTACATACGGTATATCTTCCTTAATGTCTAGCGCTGAACGGACTTTGAAACCGGCCAGTGTGACAATACCGTGACTTTCCGTTACATTTGTGTGACTGCACGAGATCTGGCGTGCATGAACTAGTGGTAACTAATAGTAAGTTTCCTATCGAAATTTTAATCTAAGCACATATGGATCAAAATTGCGGCCTGGGGAGAGTTGCCGTCCCTTGGTGACATACACTGTACGGCAGCACTAGACCGTCACTCTCGGAGCTTGCAGCAGAATGGATATAGTGTACATGCGTCGAGCGCGTGCTAACCTCATCTTGATGAGGTCTGAAGTTCCATTCCATCAACTTTATGCCAGAACGTTAACCTTGCTTCTGGATTCTCGGGCGATTTTTCTTTTCAAGCTCACTCATTGGATGCTCACTAAAATGATCCAGTTCCACATGTACTTCATAGCCTCTATCACTGATTCTTATCGGTCATCAATGTGTTACTGCATCATGGTCTCAACGTTACAATTGGAATGATGGGCGCCTTTCTTTGGTTGAAAGTCATGGCGCTGATGGGGCCAAGGGTTACGTTTTTCACCCACCGGATGGATCCCATCACCAGCGGTGTCACTATTCTTCAGGTCGTTCAAACTATAGCCCAAGCTTCAGCTTTTTTGTATGGATATGTTGTTTCCGTCCGCAATGTTCCCTCGTCTTGTCAAAGGCTCCTCGACCAGTGCAATTCAATCAGAGGTGTCCTCGCCACGGTTATGGACATCGAAAATGATCAATCTCTTCCAGATAATCTCCGTCATACAGTTTCACTTTTGACGGCTGAAGATGGACCACTGGCGAAATTAGACGCAGAACTGAATAACCTTCTGCCGAATAACCTGGCGCGCAGGAAAATGAGCAAGAAACCCAGATTGACCTGGCCATTCAAGGAAAAGGAAGCAGGAATGATTGCTGATAGATTGAAACAATATTATGGCGACATTACAACGATTCTAGCAATCGACTCGTGGTAAGCCGGCTGGCTCGTGATGCATTCCCAATTTTAATGCAGCGTAAGGAATACACTCAAGGAAGTTGCTCAAGGAGTCAAGGAAGTCAGTTGGACACTCCAGGGAATAGAAGAGCGCGAGAAAGGTGAGTGATTGACAGCCAGTTAAATCCTCACCCTGTTCAGACATGCGTAGCCGAGGAATATCGAAAGTTACTTGAATGGATGAACCCTGTGTCTTGTACTGACAAACACGAAGCCTCCTGTCGTCAGCGCAACCCCGAGAGCGGTCGATGGATTTTCCACAACGATCAGTATGTGGCCTGGAATAAATCCGATAGCGCATTCCTATGGCTGAATGGCCAGCGTGAGTTTTGTTACATTCGCCATTAATTGTAGGTCGCTGACACTCGCACCAGCTGGTCATGGAAAGACTATCCTTGCGTAAGTGTGGATTCGTCTGGAGAGTTTTTGGAGAGCTCAGATTGACTTCTGAACATGCAGTTCCTCCGTCATCGACGAAATTCAGGGTAGCAGGGAAGCAGAGCCACAGACACTTGCTTATTTCTATTGCAATTTCCGAGACAATCGGACGACAGTCGCAGCTGCAGTATTATGCTCCTTGGTTGTTCAGCTGCTTCGAGAATCCAAAGACGACTGGATCACCAAGATATGCGAGTCAGTGCCGCAAGAAGAAGGGGTTCTTGTTTCTCTGCGAAAGCTTTGGAAGCAGAAATCGAATGGAGAGCCATGTCCCACAGATCTGGGATTTCTACGAAAGCTTCTTGTTGAAGCGTCTACACTAGTTCACCTACCAGTCCTCGTGATCGATGCCTTAGACGAATGTAGGGACTACCCCGAGCTGGTCGGGCATCTTATAAACCTTCCTGAAGACGCTCGGCTACGACTTTTTGTCACCAGTAGAAGCGAAACAGAGATCAAAAATGCTTTTCATCGTCTTCCCACCATGACGCTGAAGGACAGTGCAGAACAAATGCATGCAGATATACACGCACACATTACCGAGCAGCTGAAGACTCGGAAACGTTTTTCACGCCTACCTGACACGCTGAAGAAGAGAATTTTGGAGAAACTGTCAACACGGGCCCATGGGATGTAAGTAAACTGGCTTTCAGTTGCTCCTCGGAAACTCATGATTATATGATTACACGCAGGTTTCGTTGGGTTCAGTATCAGCTTGATGAAATCATGGTTTGCAAAAGACATGTCGATATTGAGATAGCACTCGACAACCTTCCAGCTGGACTTCACGAAACGTACGACAGGATTATTCAGGCCATCCAGAAGAGAGGGCAAGGCGACGACCAAATCGTCCGGAGTTGCTTGCTTTGGCTGGCCATCACGTTCACCCCATTGACGCTTGACCAGCTCCACGAAGCGATGATGATTAAAGTCGGGCAATCAAGTCTTAATTCAGACCTTGGCGTCATTAGTCCTATGGATATCGTGGTCGCATGCGGAAACCTTGTGACCTATGACGAGAAAACTGGCGTCGTTGCTCTCTCTCATTATAGCGTCAAAGTATGATGTATTTCTCTTCATTGTACTTCTACGCTGACGCGCTATGCGACTAGGAATACCTGATCAGCCTTCGGCCTAATAGTATCATGGGGTCGATCTCATATATGCACGCGTGTATCTGCGAGCTTTTGTTCACGTATGTATTATGCGACTCGGTGTACGAGGCGTGGGCAAAAGGTGCAATATTCCATTACATATGTGTGAGCTATGAAACTGAAGGTGTTATAGGTTTTACTGCAGGTCCTGCTTATGCTGCCAGTGGTAGAGACGACTATCCATTGCTGAGCTACGCAGTTAAAGCGACGTTGGGGCATCTTCGTCATGTTTCGGACAAGGATTATTGTGTTATAACTGCCCTGAAGCAACTACACTTCAAGTTTCGTGACGACACAGAGAAATGTTCCCTGCTTGAGCATCTATTTCAACCATTAATGGACGACGGGCAGTTGAGTGACAAGTCTCACTCACGTCTGTTCATCCCTCTTCAGTTGGGAAGTCCACGAATGGTGGAAACCCTCGTCAAGGTGCAACCCGATCTCTTGAACGTGGACATTGCCGGTGGTTCAGGTCTCCCCTTGGTTTGTGCCATAGCCTCGAACCCCGCCTTTCTCAGTGTTCTCCTGAAGCTGGGTGTCGACCTTAACAAGCCTTCTTTCATCAAACCCTGTTTGTACGGTCAGCAGGATCTTCCGTCAGGCTCCTATACTCCAATTTCGTGGGCAGTCGCGATTGAAAGCGAAGTGGCTGTAGAGTTCTTACTGTCACAAACGGAGGTCAACCTTCCTGATGACATTCTGCACACGGCAACCCAGCCGTATCCCTCACGCGACTCCTACATTGCACACCGCAGCAAGGTGAAATTAGGACACAACCTCTATCTGGAGGCCCTTTCAGACGCGGAACAGGTGCGAACAATATCTGCCATTGAATTAACAAATGTGACAATATCCGTAGGTCATTGGGCTCAACCCTTTGTCTTATCTGGGGTACGAACTGAAGTATGCGGCACTTCATGGAGTGCAGCGCTACGATGACGCGATCGAGGCCTTTAATATCATGCTCTCCAAGATGGATGATGCACCCGACCCGATACGACATAAGCCTAAAATCACTCACGTCCAACATTGAACATGACCTAGTCTTTTTGCAGAGCTGCGTCAGCAATATGTCACTCCATCTGAAGTAGAAGATGCCATTCAACAAACAGTTCTCATTCACCTAGAAAACGCCCCACTACGTCTAATCAACACCTCCACTGGACGTTTATGCAATCGAGATGCACAAATTAACGCCTTCCTCGAGAGCACAGAGTGCAAGGAGCTTTTGTCTTCATCGGTGATGCATGGGCCCCTCAAAATGGAGGCCGTCAAAGAAGCGGTTGCGAAGCACTTCGGTTGGGCCATGTTATCCCATAGGTGGGAGAGGAGGGAGCCGCTACTGCACGACATTCAGCATAAGGACATATATGAATTGGACCCGGTGGGAACAACAGTGAAGCTACAGAAGTTCTGCGAAGTCGCTCGCAATGCGGGGCATCGTTGGGCATGGAGCGATACGTGCTGTATCGACCAGAACAACAACGTCGAGCTCCAACAATCAGTCAACTCCATGTTCATCTGGTATCACCACTCAGCACTCACCATCGTCTACCTATCGGATGTCCCGCCTTCGTCACAGTCCGGCGCACTCGCAAACAGTGTTTGGAATACCCGAGGATGGACAGTTCAGGAGTTCCTCGCTCCAAAAATTGTTCTCTTTTACCAAGCAGATTGGACCCTATATGTTGACGTCCGCTCACGCAACCACAAGGAGTCTGTCAGTATCATGCAGGAGTTGGAAGGTGCAACAGGCATAAACGCGCAGGCGCTCGTTGAGTTCCACCCAGGGACGAGAGGTTCTCAAGAGAAACTCCGATGGGTGTCAAACCGCAGCACCACGAGGGAGGAAGATATTGCCTACTCTTTGTTTGGCATCTTCGACGTCAACCTTCCTGTAATCTACGGAGAGAAAAGACAAAAGGCGCTAGGACGACTCTTGCAGGAGATCATAGCTCATTCGGGCAACATTGCTGCCCTTGATTGGGTGGGGCAGTCATCCAACTTCAACAGTTGTCTGCCAGCCGACATTTCCTCATACAAGGCTCCGTCATGGCCATCTCTATCCAAAGACGAGATGCAAAATGCAGTCTCCATGCTGCGAAATGAGGCTGTGGAGTCGGCTTCGAAACTGTATGCCCTCCTTGCCAGCCTCAGCGTTCCTCGTTTCGCGAACGGCAGGCTGCAATTGCCCTGCGTTGCATTTTCTGTCATAGAAGTAAGACCGCGGCCTTGCCAAGACAGAGCCAAATGTTTCGCGTACAACATTAAGGCAGATGGGCTACAAGACCTGCTAATCACAATGGAAGACAGGTGGATACAATTCTCGTCTGCAAGGCCTACTCGGCAGACGTTCTTGCTCATCCGTCCGTGGAATCGTCATGATCTCGAACTGCCTGACTTTGTAGACGAGACGCAGAGTGCGGACGATTGGTCTAAGCCTGGGTCTCCGACAGATGAGGCGGTCGGTTGGTCTCTTGGAGACAATGAGCCGCCTGATTCGCAGTCTGATACGCGAGAGTTGAGGTTGCTCGCTCGCCTTGCTCAGCCTTTTCGCGCACTTTTGCTGGCGCAACAGCGTGGTGGGGAGTACAAGAGGATCGCTTCGGATCAGAATATCATCGCTTCCGTTGATGACATAACTCGGATGGACGCCAGAATGCTAGAAATATTGTAGCTGCATTTTTGCCGAAGAACGGGGATGACATCCTTCCGATCTAGTTGTGCTTGTGCACACTGCAACTGGAACTTGCGTCGAAAGTAACCTCGACGGTGTCTTCAATCAGTGAAACATCTGGGATCGTATATTGTAGAGCAGACATCGATCACGTAATAGATTGTTGTCAAGATACCTTATATAGGAGTGGCGGGGTGGGAGAGCGGGAGATTTGGGTGGGACAAATAAGGCCTAACTATCGCGCCACAACAAGTTTTACCAGTTGCTCTCACATTGGGGTCATCGATATTTAGGAGAGATTTATATGTTGTATGAAATGTGAAGAAAATATTTGGAGTTTGAACTGACATAAAGAGGGGCATATAACTTCAAATTTAGTTGTCATTGTGTGCGAAATCCAAAATATGAAATATCTGCAGCCATGTTTTCACTGACTGTATGTCAACACAAATAAGAAATATTGCCTCTCTATTACACAGTAAGGCATGAGTGGAGGATTAGAGTATAGTCTTTGGGTGAGTGGAAAACACCGTGTGTGCCTCTTGTTTCTGCTCTCCCACTTAGCTCATAGACTTAAGTCCCTTCGAGCCTTTTCTTTTCTTTTCCTGTTTTTTCCACCTACCCAACACCTAAGACAATCCCTAAATCATTTAATCCCTTTATCCTTACCAAAATAATCACTTCACATCTAATCCATTACTCATCATGGCCTGCATTGCTTCAGATCCAGCCCTAGACATCCAACCCAATTTCTCTTCTCCCACCTTCAAAGGCCTCAGAAACCGAATCATCGGAGGCACACCAACAACTCACGATGAAGTTACGGCTGAATTGAGTGCTGCCTGGCAACAAGATTGTGACCTCCACGTTATCACCTGGACAGCAC
>JABBWA010000273.1:0-63125 GCA_016628065.1 Suillus lakei | reverse complement strand
GAAGCAATTGGCGAGGATGCAGAAACAAGGACATAACGAAAAACGTACAAATGTTATATAAAACCCTAACAATGCATACAGAATAGGAGACTTCTGGTCGCCTATACCGACATACGAACATCGAGCGAAATGCCTGACCTGCCGAGACGAGATAGAAAAACATGGAACCATATTAGTACTTTGTAACGACCCAGCTAGAAAGATCATATGGGACTCAGCTAAAGGTATATGGCCGACAAAACATGGACCATGGCCGACCCGCACATTGGCATCATCCTCGGATGTGGACTTATATCACTGCCCCAGGCCCAAAACAACGAGAACGCCGAGGAATAATGCACGAAACAGACAGTTAACAACGGGAGCTTCTAGACTCCTCAGAATCCTGATATCGGAATCAGCTTACTTAATATGGGTGCTGAGATGCGAAAGGGTAATCCGCGGTACTGACCACTCAGAAAACACCATAAAGAAACGATGGGTCAACGCAATTGACAAAAGACTACAACTTGATAGAGCACTGGCAAGTAAAAACAGGAGGAATTCCAAAACAACAATAAAAGTAGAAAACACATGGTCAGATATAATACATGACTCATCACTACAACCCCCCCAAAATAATTGGGCGACTAACCTTGAGGTTTAGTGGGTATCAAGTTACCCAGGCCCTCGCAGACCAAGGCAACCAGGTAACTATAGGAGTCCCACACTATTCCATACACAGAGTGTGCGTAAACGGCATTTTTCCTCGGACGACGTTTACTTGTAGACGTTGCTATAAGCGTTTTACCTAGAACTAGACGGTGTCAGCTGCTAAGTAATATAACTCGCTTTTCGAAAAAAAAAAAAAAAAGAATTGATAGACTGAGCGGTCGTGGGAATGCAACAAGTCAAATTTGAAATTCGGTGTGCTTGGTAGATCATTTGCAACTGCTCTAGTAGACAACTGACAAGTCACTTCCCCCTCCTCTTTGGTCTCCCCTGCTCGGATAGACACAGTGAATGAATCCAATTGTTTTAGAGATACTTTCAATCTTGCAAGACCATTCACATGGATCTCAAGTGCTAAGCATTGGGCCGCTGTGGGAGAAATCGTTGAAACTCGCTATAGTGATAGCGCGTCGATCCTGGTTGGTGCGAAATTAGTAGTCGACCCAAAGGGATAGCTCTGAGAGCAGTTCCTCCTGTAGTAAGAGCGAAGGGACTAAATGCGGTTGGGTGTGAGACCTATGCGACGACCGCCGTTAGAGGTGCGAAGATGCGAGAAGGCGCGATGCGGATGCGAAGTGAGTGCGGTGCGGGTGCGGAGTAAAAGAGTGCGGATATAACTGAATGGAGGCCAGGTATACGAATCCAGGTACCAGGTATCGAGTGACGGGTATGACGGGTGGAACGGGTATGGGTACCGGGTATGCGGGATGCGAATGCGAATGCGAAGTGTACTGGGAACTACTCCGGTATTCGCGACGAGGTTCCTAGGTATAAACTAGCGGTAGTCGAATGCTTTAATGCGGAGCTCGCGCGTGATGATGAGAACAGCAATCAAATTGCACAAGGATTAGAGCGTAATAACTAAGGCCAGTGACTCCTGCAACACCGACTCAGAGGAAGGGAATGTAGAAAAGTGCTGGGATACGAGTCCTCAGTCCGTATATAAGTAAATGCGTACGAATCCGGGATGGTATAGGCGATCGCATATGTACAAGCGAGCCCGAACGATGTAACATGTAATAGCGCTAAGTCTGCCTCATGTATGGGAAAAGTATGTAAATGAGGCTGCAAACGATCAATGAGTGACAAGGAGAGACTAATAACGCACCAGTGGGGTTGGATGGACGTGGACAGGACATGGGAGGACGATGCGAGGGACCGGTACGGTTATGCGGATTGATGCGGATCGTAACCCAGTATGCGGAGCCACCGCATCGACGCGCGAAGGTGCGTAACTGACCGCAACTATCCGGAACTGTTCGCGGCTCTTTGGAATGACTCCGGACTGTGAGTGTAGGTATTGGCTAGCATGGGGAAATGATGCTCTGCAAGGCTGCAGGTAGGATGTTCACGACATCTGCGGGGGACTCAAATACTGACCGTCCGCGGTCAGCAGCGTACGTGGAACGAGGACTTAACGAGGATTCTGAAGATAAGTCACGTGATCGTGCGTCCGGTACGGCGGTGGAAGTGATGCGGTTGCCGGATGCCGGAACTAATGGAAGTTTTCTGGCGCTTCTGTGGACCCGGAACAATGGGCGGGCGGAAAACACGTTGTGGTTGCGAAACCTGTTCCCTATAAAAAAAAACCTTCCGCCTCTCAATTCTTTTCCTCATCTACTTCTTAACACATTTTCGACGAATCATGCCTCCTTTTTCCTTCGACTTTGAGCAACCTGCTGTGGACAGCGAGTCCGCGCGAATCCGGCAAGAGTTTACTTCGCTTTGCGAACGACTTGATGCGGAGATGAAGACGATCCCGGACGACAAACCTGAGCTGATGGAGGAGAAGCGGGACTGGAACGATCGCTGGGATGAGTTATCCGTGAGTTTTTCTCTTTTCTTTCGGCTCTAGGTTATTTGATCTGCGTCTAGCTTGCCTTTAAGACGTGTATATCTAGCGCGCAGATCCGAGGTTTCGCGCTGGCCCTCTCTGCGGCGAACACTACTTTGGTCAAAAGTGGCAATCTTGCTTACGCGACCCACGAGTTCCAGTTTACCGAGAAGGCGCAGGACGAGGAGGAGAGAATCGATGTCCAAATGGACGGTGCGGATGACGAGGAGGCGATGCGGATGGTGAGCCGGAGGTGGTGGAACCGATGGTGGAAGTGCCGGCCACACGCCTTCGCAAGAAGGCTACTAGGGCGAAGAAGTCTGCGGAAACTGTCGAGTCTGAGCCGGATGCGCCGCGAGTCGCGGTAAGTACTTGACGTTTTGTTCGTTTTCCCATCCTGACCTACTCATAGAAGCCTGGGGGTCGTATGAGCGTTTCCGATCCCAACATCACCCACACTCCTCCCTGCGACCATTGCAGAAGGAGGGAATTACTTTGCCGCGGCCTTCCGGGTCATCAATGCGCGCCTTGCAAGGTTGCTAGGACCAAGTGCAACTACGCTACCGGCGGGAAGAGTGCCTCAAGGAAGGCTCCGTCTGTTGTGTCTACCGGTGCGGTTGCTGGTGGTTCTCGTTTGACCGCCCCTGGTCCGGTACGTCGCACCGTGTCGTCTGGAGCCGCGGGTGCAAGAACCCATGTATTGTCGGACGACGAACTCGGATAAACAGATCGTGGTCAGGCGTCGCCCGGTTCCTGCTGGCAAGGGTAAAAAGATGGCGGTAGAGGTAGAAGATGATGGTGTGGATCTGGAGGACCTTCATCAGCTGCGCCAGGCGCGGCGGAGTTTACCCAGGCTAACGGCCTCATTCTTTCTGCAACCAACCGTCTTGATAGGTTGGAGCAGAGACTGCTCAAGCGCATTCAGCAGCGCAAGTAGATACCATGTCCTTCCCTCTCATCTCTTCTTGTAGTACCGCGCGCTTGTACATATCTTTCGGCCATACTCTGTATTTTCCATAGTGTCCTGGCCAGCGCCAGTGAAATCTGGATTTGATATCCCGGTCCAGGTCCATGTCCATGTCCTAGTCCGGTCCGGTTCCCCACTGAGTGCCTAGGTAAGAAGGAAGAAAAAAAGGTAAGTACGTGAATGCGATGCGATCTCATGTGAAATGATACGAGTCTGTTTGCGGGGTTCCCTCCGTCTTGTCTTCTTCGTTGCGGCTATCTGCGTCTATTCCTGTCCTGAGCCCTGGATGCGTGAGTCCTGATCTGGTGTTATACGGGTGCCAACGTGCGTGATGCGCGGTACGCGTGTGAAGAAGAAGAAGGGTATCGTATAAGATTAGTTACGCATCGGAAGCGAAATGGAATCTGAGCTGTCCTTGTTCTGTGTACGGTAATAGTCTATGCGGGGTACGCGGGTTGGTTGTAAACTTGTCCTTCTGGAATGAGAAAATAGAGCACCGGACGAAACCCGGGGTAAAATAGATACTATGGTACTTGCGGTTTTTTATAATGGTTTTCTTGTATGTGAATTTGTTTGAATTTTGGAACGAGTGTGAGTGTAAGGAATGTCGGGTGAGTGAGCGTGGTGATAAGGGAATGTCGGGTAGCGAATGTGGTTTATGCGTCGATGTCGAAATCGATGTCTTCGTCTTCCTGCTCGTCTACAGTTTCTTCCGCGAGACGAGTGAAAATGGTACAAGTAAAGAGGAAACTGTTCGTGAATCTTTGGGATCTCCTCGCAAGGGATGCGACTCATCGACTCCTAAAAACCCTTGCTTTCGCATGTTTGACGCATACCGTATTATGCTGGCATCCGATGCATTTCTTTACCCAGGGCGCGGTAGGTATGCGAAACTCCTTGCCCGTGTTCGGATCCGTTAGCGTTATGTCCTGATCGCCGTTAGGCAGATCTTGCGTCCGGCAACTGGTAACGTGAAGAACGGGCGTCCTAGAAGAATCTCAAATTAGCTGCTTCAATAACCTGTACTTGGAACCACATTTCTCCGGTGCCAAAGTCGAGTGATAGGTTTTCTATGACTCCTAGCGTTGTGTCTGTTGAGGTGTTGACGGATTCCATGTTCATCTTGTAATCCGGACGTAAGATATTACCCATGCCTTTCCATGTCGACCGAGGCATTACGATGCATTCCGCTCCTTGGTCGAGGACACAAGTGATAGTCCGACCATTTGTTAAGGCTGCTTTGATACACCTCAGCGGTTTGAAATGCGCAGCAACTATGCGTCCGTCCTCCGCACGTGCTAGACAGTCGTCGTACTTCTTCAGGAAGTCTTTGATCTCCGGCCGCGCGATGAGTTCGTTAACATGAAGTGTCCCTTCCGAAACGCGCTTGGTGGTGGTGGGTTCACGGAAGATTTTGCGGACATCTTGTGATACGGCGAAGAGTTCCCTTATTGGCAGATTGACGTTGGTATCCAGCATGCGGTCTACTATGCGCTTGTCCGCTGTCTTGTCGTCTAGCGGACTTACATACTTGTATTTCGGAGCTGCAGGCGCAGGTATGGATGGAGCAACAGTGTTTCGCGTAACAGGAGGTTTGACAGTCGTTGCCGTACCAGCCGTTGGTTTGGCCGCCGCTTCCTTGACCTGCGGTGAGATGATCTCTTCGGCTGTTGCTGCTTTGGACGATGGTCCTGGTTTGACGCGTACGGGTACGTCTACTCCATCGAAGCGGACATTCTTACCCTTTGGGTCCGGTTTGCGGGCCCGGACGTTAGCGTATGCCGCGCAAGCTGCCATGGCTGCTTGTTCGAGCCTGCTAAGTTCCTCATCGACTCATCTTCTTGTTCAGATTCCTCTGCTACGCGGGTGAGCGAATACGCGGACGCATCGATATCTAGTGTGACTTCGATCTGTGGTTCGGCTCGACAGTACAAACCTGCGATTACGGTCGCATTGGCTCCAGTAGCGGGACTCTGCTGCAAAAATTGGTCAATACGCTGTTGGTATGTCCCGCTTTCGCGGAATCCGGGAATGCCCCTGCCGTCGGACATGACGATTCGTCCTTCGACCTCTTTACACTTGCCTTCACGGATATAGTCGTCGCGTGTTCTGCACCATCGTTGATAATGATCAGTTCCTCCACAAAAATGACAAGGTCCCGGCAGCGGTCTTTGCTGCGTCATATACTCCTCCTGACTACAACCCCTGAGCTGGGTTGCGGTCTTGTTGGTTGGGGGGCAGGTACATATTGCTGCTGCTGTGGTGCGAAGTTTGTGCGGGGTGAGGGTTGTGCGGGTGTCGGGATCGATACTGCTGATGTTCCGGGGTAGCAGGAACACCGCCGCCGCGTATACTTTATCAAACTCGTATGGTTCTCCCGGGTGGTGATCGACGTGGAGAATGCTAAGTCTGTGTCTCAGGTGAGCGCTGATACCTGCGTGGAACCCATCTTGAAACAATTGGTCGCGCTCGAGATCTGATAGCTTCTTCTTTCCGATCAGGAACTTGGATATTTTGAAGAACTTCCGGTAATATGCGCCTAGCTCGGTTTGCGAGTTCATTGGTATGCGCGATTGCTCTGCGGATAGCTGTGCAAGGTCAGCACGGGTGAAACACCTATCGCCTTCGCAGCCTGGATACAGGTTTTTGACAGCTATGACGAACTTATCCCAGTCAGTGCCCGCGGCTTCATCCAGGAGTTCCCAGGTTTCTGATTCTTCGGAAGATGTGTATCGCATGGCGGCTTTGATATGTGCAGCACCGGAAATCTGAGCGATATCCGCGAGTTCGTTGACATCTTCTATGAACTCTATGAGCTTGTCCGTGGCACCTTCGAATTTAGGCGCTTTGTCTGTGCCGCGGAGAGGCATCCTGAAAGTGTTAGTGGACATGGTTGCGGGGGTTACTGATACGACGGGTTTAGTAGATATACGCGGAATATTCGGGACAGGTTGCGACGGAATGGGAGGTATTAGCAGGGATAACGCGGGTAGACGTGGAGGTATCTGGGCGGAGCGCGGGAGTGCTTCTAAACGAGTGCGGGGAGAAAGGGCCGGTGAGGATATAACTGGTAATCTGAGGTGCGGAAGTTCGGGAGTGGGAGCGCGGGTAGGGTTACTGGACGTAGTAAGTGAGGTAGCAGTTGATGGGGTGTCTACAAAAAGGAGTTTCTTGTCTGTGGGAAAGTCAAATGATCCGGGAAAGAACGGAAGTTTCTCGTCTACAATATCTCTCTCTTCTTCTTCCGGGGTGAGCGGGGACTCCGGGGTGAGACGCAATGGTTCTTCGTCCGAAGATTGGGTTTGCGGTCTCGACGGTCCGGGCTGGTTTTCTTCGTCTTCCTCTTCGACCGGAACGAAGAAGCTGTCTTGTTCGAACTGAAGGGATGCTAGTGCGTCCTTTGCTTGACGGGCGGGAGTTTGTCTAAGCGATCTACCAACCTTCTCAGCTATAATCCCCTCGCGGTGGGCTCCAGTTGTGGGAGAAATCGTTGAAACTCGCTATAGTGATAGCGCGTCGATCCTGGTTGGTGCGAAATTAGTAGTCGACCCAAAGGGATAGCTCTGAGAGCAGTTCCTCCTGTAGTAAGAGCGAAGGGACTAAATGCGGTTGGGTGTGAGACCTATGTGACGACCGCCGTTAGAGATGCGAAGATGCGAGAAGGCGCGATGTGGATGCGAAGTGAGTGCGGTGCGGGTGCGGAGTAAAAGAGTGCGGATATAACTGAATGGAGGCCAGGTATACGAATCCAGGTACCAGGTATCGAGTGACGGGTATGACGGGTGGAACGGGTATGGGTACCGGGTATGCGGGATGCGAATGCGAATGCGAAGTGTACTGGGAACTACTCCGGTATTCGCGACGAGGTTCCTAGGTATAAACTAGTGGTAGTCGAATGCTTTAATGCGGAGCTCGCGCGTGATGATGAGAACAGCAATCAAATTGCACAAGGATTAGAGCGTAGTAACTAAGGCCAGTGACTCCTGCAACACCGACTCAGAGGAAGGGAATGTAGAAAAGTCCTGAGATACGAGTCCTCAGTCCATATATAAGTAAATGTGTACGAATCCGGGACGGTATAGGCGATCGCATATGTACAAGCGAGCCCAAACAATGTAACATGTAATAGCGCTAAGTCTGCCTCATGTATGGGAAAAGTATGTAAATGGGGCTGCAAACAATCAATGAGTGACAAGGAGAGACTAATAACGCACCAGTGGGGTTGGATGGACGTGGACAGGACATGGGAGGACGATGTGAGGGACCGGTACGGTTATGCGGATTGATGCGGATCGTAACCCAGTATGCGGAGCCACCGCATCGACGCGCGAAGGTGCGTAACTGACCGCAACTATCCGGAACTGTTCGCGGCTCTTTGGAATGACTCCGGACTGTGAGTGTAGGTATTGGCTATCATGGGGAAATGATGCTCTGCAAGGCTGCAGGTAGGATGTTCACGACAACGCCTCCCATTGACAATAACATATTCGTAAAATGTTGCTTCGCGATTGAGAGGTGTGCTGTTTTGAATCAATGGTACATCTCCACGACAATGAACTGGAGTATATGGGAAGTGAAAACAAAGTGTACGTGTGAGAGTGTGATATGTCTCGCTAGACATGACTTGTGTTTTGCGGAGCGGACTCAGGGGAAATGATTGCATAGCTAATTGAAATCAGACTCAATATAAAAATAGAGAGAAAAGGCATACCGTCTACTTGAGCATCATCCAAGTCTTCCGACAAAGCTGCCAATCCAGCTACAGTTCCGCGCTCCTCTCTCGATGCCTTGAGCATGATTTCTGCGGCTTCACATGGAAGGGAATCTTTGGGATAAGATAGTAGAGAGAAGGTCTTGTTAAATAATCAGTGAGACGTCATGATGAACAGAAAATCGACATCGAAAGCTTACCAAACGGCTTGTTTGACATGTTCACTGGAATTCACGAAAAAAGTGGTCTCCAATTCACCATCCGCGTGATTATTAGTCTTGAACGACTTCAGTACTTTGTTGAGTCGTTCGAAGAGAAAGGTCCAGAAGTCATGGAGGGGCCCAAAATTTCGAACACAGTCGGTGATGTGAGTAGCGTAGTGATGGTTCGGTTTTATAGCAGCTGAACCGTATAACTATGCGCTGATAAGAACGAAGGTTAAGTTGAGTAATAAAAGACACACCTTGATCAGTTCAGTGTTGTACTCTTGAAGTAACCGATCAGCTTCATTAATATCCGTCTGGCAGATAACACGTTGTACGAGGATGCGAAGAGCATAGCACAACTTCAGAAAATTGCCGGGATCATCTGGGTGTAGAGAAAACTTGAGATCATCGAGGCTTTCTGTCTCGTCGCCAGTGTTCTGATTAACTTGAGGAGGTGGGGGCGGTTGGCGTGCTTCACCATCGACTGTCTGAGATGTTGCTTTGCGCTTCCCAGACAACTTCTGCAGCAACAGGGTCTGTAAGCATGTACAGTGGCTCAAAAAACTGTCCGTATGTTTGCGCTATTTTGACTGTTTACATCATTGTACAAGAATGGATAGGTATTCCCAGGACATCCTGCCATGGCCTGGGAGTACTACATCAGGGCTTCAAAATGAGCCCTTACCCATGGGAATTGGTGGTCATATGGTGGCACTATGTGGTTTGCAAAACGATGACTCATGTGGACAGTTTTTTGACTCAGATATTTTACATAGGAAATCAGGTATTCTAGTACTTTGTGTGGCCTCCCTTGGCCTTGATTACTGCCTCTATCCTTCTAGGCATACTTTCAATCAACTTCTGACAGTCCTCTGCTGTAATCTGTCCCCACTCTACCACCACTCTCTCCCATAACTCCCATACTCCTTTAGGGGGGTGTTCATAGGCTATAAGCTTCTTTTTGAGTATTCCCCAGAGGTGTTCAATGACATTGACATCAGGGGACTGTGCTGGCCAGTCAAGGAGATGAATATTATGTTCTTCAAACCATTCTCTGGCTCTCCTGGATGTATGCTTGGGATCATTATCCTGTTGGAAAATGATATCTTCTTCATCAATTCCTGATTCTGCCATGCTAGGCAGCAAGTGGTGGTTGAGAATGTCCACATACTGCTCAGCATCCATCCTCCCCTCAACCTCTGCAAGCATTCCTACACCATTCCACCCCATACACCCCCATACCATCAGAGAACCTCCTCCAAACTTGAGTGTCCCATTAATCTCTCTGTCTGTTAGAGGCCCCCCCTTCTTTTTCCACACATATACCTTTCCATCTGACCCAATCCTGTTGATTTTAGTCTCATCTGACCATATGACACGCTTCCAGTCCTCTACAGTCCAGTTTTGATGGGCCAGGGCAAAGTCCAGTCTTCTTTTTCTATGACTGATAGAAAGGAGAGGCTTCTTCTTCTTTGTTACAGCCTTGAGGTTGGCTGCCTTGAGAACATTTCTCACAGTTTGTGAAGATACAGGGGTAGTGATGATGGAATTGATGTGATGAGTGACTTGGACAGCATTGTCAGCCTTTCCTGTAGTAATATGCTGAATAATGGCCCTCCTATCAGTAGAGGTGAGTTTGGATGGACGACCTCCACTAGAGTTTTCTTTGTCTGGGTGACATTCTTTGGTGAGCTTGGCCACAGTAGACTTGCATACACCAGTTCTAGATGCTATTTGACGAGCAGAGAGGCCAGCAGTAGAGAGAGAGAGGATGTTATCCCTTTGAGCAGAGGAGATGGCTTTCATGGTGATTATGACTATCATACATGAGACTCCCTTCATTATATAGTGAGAGATAGGTTTAATAATGCCATAATGACACCACATTATAATTTATTTAATAATGGTATGACTTTATGGTGTCATAACCATTAATTTATATAGTTTCAATCTAGCCTCAAAAAACTGTCCACATGAGTCATCATTTTGCAAACCTCATAGTGCCACCATATGACCACCAATTCCCACGGGTAAGGGCTCATTTTGAAGCCCTGATGTAGTACTCCCAGGCCATGGCAGGATGTCCTGGGAATACCTATCCATTCTTGTACAATGATGTAAACAGTCAAAATAGCGCAAACATGTGGACAGTTTTTTGAGCCACTGTAACTAAAACGAGATCAAAAGATGGTACCTTTTGAGCATTGCGTGCCTTCTTTTCAGCTGCAGCCTTGACCTTATCGGCTTCCTTGGCTGCAGCTGCCTTGAGTTTGGCGGTCTTCTTCGCTTCAGGTGCAGTGAGCTTTTCCTGCGCAATTCGAGCTTTCTCAAGGGCAAAGGCTTCTGTGCCTTGTTTCTTTGCTGCTGCAAGTAATCTGCGGTTGTCAGCTGTGCGTGATGCCTGTACCTGTTTATCTGTTTCCAGACGCTGGATTATGTCGAGACACTGGTGTAGGACTTGAGTACTGGCATCAGTTGGGAGACAAACACTCCAAAGCTGTGGGATCTGAGGTGTGGGTCAGCGACTGCGTGTGTAAGGTGTCGAACTCACAATTATCGGCCCATAGATGGTTGACAGAAGCAACCATTGGTCCGCTGTAAGTGACCCTCCAGAGGGCATCCCAATATCAGTGGGGAGTTTGCCGCATGAGCTGGGGATGACAAACTTTAAATTTGATAGTTAGTAAATATAGTCATTAAATATGAGAGATTGCACGCACATCAGCTATCATTTCATGAAACTTTGTTAGCTCGTGGTTTGGTCGAAGGATCTTGTTCTGGACCCAGATGTTGTAAAAATGGGTCTTCACAAGACCTGTGAAGCATACACCATATAAGTAAAGTATCAAATAGCGAGAGTAAAATGACCACTCACCCAAGAATAAATTGTGCATAGGATCGATCACAATTTGTTCAACGAGATCGAAATATGGTAAGTGGGCCAGTTGGGTATAGCGGGTAGCGTGTTCTTTGACGAAATTCTTCCGTGCAGCTGGCGTGACAAGGTGACGGTATTGTTCGCCAAGCTCACGTTGCTCGTTGTTAGTGCGAGGCCGAAATACTAGAAGAAACTTAATTGTCAGTTGAAGTTAGTAGTTCGAGTACCTACCCCCTGGTTGGAATGCGCTAAGTTTGTCTTTGTTGGAGGTTGTGATCCAACATGTCGTGCAGAAACAGGTGTGCGAGTGGGACGCGAAACCTCCTATCTTATGAGCTGTGGGTTTGTCGCACACAACTGCGACAAGGACCACACAAACTAGATGCCCTGATATATATCATAATTAGATAGTGTCATTTTAATAAAATGTGATACTTACCATCAGGAAACAACTCCGTAGGGACGTTGATACCGTGTTTCCATAAGCACAGAAGGTCGCTGATGATAGGACGTAAAAAATGTTGAATTTGATCAGGATTTTGTTCCTTGGGTCCAGGGAGGATGCTCGTACATAAGAGATTTGCTGTCCGATATCTATTATAATTAGTATAAAAATGTGTCAGAGGGTGATGCTCAATGACTTACTGGTACTCCGGGGGAAGATTACACATCAAAAAGGATGTCGGACATGACAAATGAGACGGGGCAATATTACTCCAGATATATGAGAACCAGTCGATGCCGAGATTCACGCCAATCCGAAGCTCGCCATCTGGTCCAGTTTTGTCGCCAGGACTGTTTGAGAAGAAAAGGTGCCCGTCAGGATCTTTGAGCTTTTTGCGACACATGTCGCCATCGAAAATGTCAGTATAAGTTCCTACTGATTGCGTTTTCGATTGCCAACCATCAAGCATGGCCTCAAGGCCCGGTATCTTCAACATGGACTTGATCTGTTTGGAAAGGGGAAGATATGGGTACTTGATGAGGGAGGTTTTCGTTGTGCGATCATTACCACGCTTCGTTTGGCTGGGAAGAAAAAGTGGGATGTTGCAGTTGGTGCATTCGTCGTGTGAAAGCCGGGAGGAAGCTGGTGGAAAGACATCACGACATACCGGACATACAGGGAGTATGTATATTGGCGTGTCGACACCAAGGACACGCGTAGATGATTGAAGGGTGATGAACGGAGTGTCGAGTCCTGGCGCTATGGCAACGAGTAAGCAAGCAAATACTGCGAGTAATGCGTTGCAAGCTGCTCGCGGCAAATGATACTGGAGATGGAGCCATGTCACTAGCGCATATATGGTAAGTAAATGTGGGGGGACGTGAGTGAGGTCTGCATCAAGAGAGCTAGAAAAGACATCGTCGGTCAGGAACGGATCTGGTTCATCTTCGTTTTTGTGTCCACTGGTCATTAGCACATCTTCAAGCATGGTATCCTCAGGGTCTTCCTCAAATCCTGCATCCAGATCAAGTAGTCCCTCTTCTACTAAGTCCTTGTCACCCTGTTCCTGCTGATCACGAACTTCATCTAGCATCGCTTCGAGTTGGCGCTCTGCAGCACGCTGCTCGAGGTCAGGGGGTAAGTGATGGGCCCTGTAAGCCATCAATGGATATGTGCCAGCCTCTGTGCGAGTGTTGTATTCGGTGAAATGGTCCACTGCTGCAAGCAATGCTTCGGGGCTGTGAAAATTTGGTCCAAGGTTTGGCAAGTCGCTGCCATAGACCATGAGGTCCAAATCTTCACCTGTCAATACACCATGGTCAAGCATCTCTTGCTCCACAGCGCAGTCAGATGTTTGAATGGGATCGCGAAAATCAACATCAGGAGATAGTGGTGCAGAGGGTTCATGAAGAGGGACTGCAAATCCGCGTGGAACAGGCCCTGTTTGCACGTTTGGTGTACCGAGCCTTTTGTGCTGTGCTTGCACGAGGATTGTGTGATTTCGGAGGTCTGCTCTTTCATGGGTCATTTTCTTCTCGTAGGAGATCAGTGCACCCTTGCAATTGGATGTCTTGCAATAGCAGTGAACGAACATGATGATAGATGGGTGTGCGCGACAACGTGTTTGGATGCGTGCGCAATCATATCAGATTGTCACATGAGCCTACTACAAATTTATTCATAAGTACTAAGGGCAACTTGGGCTTCGTTAACGTTGGCAAGGTGTCCGCTTCTGTCACACTCTCCAGCTTTGAATGAGGAGCTTAATCTATGCTTCAAGGACGCAGTTATACATTTGGTGATTTCTGCGCAAAAAGACCTCAGTTAGTGACATGGTTGTGATAGTAGAGAACGAAAAACGTACATGCTTGTTAGCCTCGTACCAAATGGTAAAATCTGGAGCTGTCGGTGCCTCGGGTTCAGACTCTGGTTCCATCTCACTGTCGTCGGGCACAGGCCCTGCACTAACAGGTAGGTCAGTACTAGTCTTGGGTAGTAGGGCGAGAGGGAAATCGACATCAGACAAAACAACTTACCACTTGGCTGGATCATCAACCAGCCGGTTGGTACTTATTGCAGGCGGTTCTGACTCTGGCTCTGTTTCACTGCCGTCTATTAGTTGAGATGCCACCTCGGCAGCTTGCGCTAGAAATGAGTTGCGCTGCTAGATATAAATTCAATAGTATAAACCAATAAAACAACAGACGAACTTACAGCTGTCTGGTCTGCTAACCAATCAGTAAGATTTCCCGGCTTCGTGGTGGACATTTCACTGGGGTCAAAACCGTATACAGTGCTGGAGGGCAGCTCTGAGTCGAGTGGCTCTTGCATGGATATCTCAATAGCCTATATACAATTCTACTAGTTAGTATTACCTTAGTTTGACTGAATAATACTTACCATAGGACCAGGTTTTTTGCATTGAAAAGTGAACTTGAATGATTTGATTGAAGCAGGCAGCTGGAGCTTGATAGTGTTGCGGTCTGCCATCATGATAGCATGAAACGGAGACTTAGAAGAATTTTCAATAATACTCACCTTCGCCCAAGTCTACCGTAAAAAGAGGTCAAAAGCAAGGATTTACGGATCTGGTTAAGATAGGCCTCACTCAAACACCACCAACGTCACGTGATGTATTTAGTCACGCTACTGCAATTTTGAGGGAGAAAAGCGTGACATTTGCTTATTTCAGAGGCTACACTACATTAAATAGTAATTGGCTTCCTGGCGTGACTGCTCATATGACCTCGCCACCATTCGCAGGAAGCCAATTTGCAATTATCGTCCGTAAATCGATGCAATAACATGATTTGTGCACCGTCTTGCTGACTAAGCCAGACACCAACTGTCTTGCCTCGCGAGCCATGGGCAAACGGACTCGCGCCGACTCAGCAAGGAATGCCAACCTCGCAAAGGCACTTCTGAAGAAGAAGAAAATCAATGACGAGAACAAAGAGAATGTGAGTGCTCACATTAATTACAGCCGCAAGGGTTTAAATGGTAAACAAGCTGTGTTCGCGACGAAAAAGTATCGTGGACTCTCCCACTGTTTATTTTTGATGATCTCATTGAGCTCAATTAAACACCTATATACCTTTATACAAGCACCTACTACTACTAGTATACACCTTTATATTAGCATCTGTACCTCTTAGCTTTTACTACGCGCTGCAAAATTTGAGTAGACGGTCACACTGTTGTCACATCACGTGATGTTGGTGGTGTTTGAATGAGGCCTATCTTAGTGGTGGGATAACAAGTGTTTGAAGAGACTAAACAGCGGTCGGGAAAGATGTGTTCGCGAAGTCTGAAAAGATGCTATTTACATTTGTTGCTTCAACAAAACTATCTAAAATTACTGACATGTCTGCTTTGCTTACGGTTAGCGGCTAAGTACGTTTTGAGTCCGTTTAGACCTGGTTTCTCCCTCCGTTTAGCGTGCGTCTAAAAAGTCGTTTCCGCAGTGAATGTTTGCAAATAGTCATGTCTTCAATACCGCATGCAGCCTGACATCATTTGGGTGATCACGAGTGGGGAGAACATGAGCGCTCTTACCATGATACAGCCGTCGCCAAACTGAATTCCTTGGTGCGTATAAATCAATGCCCTTATGCCGTATTCTGTGCACTGCCCATATCATTTTTGGGAGACCAAGGCGTATGAGGACTGGGGGCAATATTCTGCGTAGGATATCAGACAGAAGAATGGAGATACATGGCAGGTCAGGCGTATCTTCACTATCTGAAGTCGATCGTTCCATGCTTTACCCCTGGGGTTTCGAGATATCATCCATCGACGGTTCATGAAGTTGCGAGACAGATTCGTCGTGTCTTGAACGACGCGCTCGCACGTATGTTCTCAGCCTTGCCATCTCCTCCCTCTGTGCCGTGACACGAAAGTGTCGCATTGTAGCTTGCGCTGCCCACACCGCTGTTCAATTATTGTTCCTCCTCTATCTTCAATCTAGGTACTTTGTGCTGGTGCTTACCTTATTCACGCTCACATGTCTTACATTGTGATGATATGAATTGATTAGCATTGATTTGGAGCGACTCTGTGCACCAAAACATGGTAACTAGTGCGCATAAAGTGGAGGTGTTGACAATGCGTGAAGCACATCAGGCATCGAGCGCACGCAAGGATGTGCTACTGAAAGTACGAGTGCTTGAGGGGGAATCGATGTGACACGGGTCCTGTGCCAATAAATGGTGAAACGGCAGGAAGAAGTGAAGGATTTTTGTCACGTATAAGACTCGTACTTACCACTTAGTAGCTTAACGTTTCGCATGATGAGGATATTGACTGGTCGTCAGTGCCTGACTCGGAGTTGGTGGTAATTCCGGACCGGTGAAAATACAGAGTGTTGAACTAGAGTCCACAGTGGAAGAGGGAAAGTGACAGTACAGTGATAGACGAGAAGCGTTGGTGCGGAAGGTCGTAACTTACTTTGGAGGCTGGCGTCGTCGTCTGACTTCGCTCGCAGGAATAAAACTCAGCGGCTTGCAGTACCCACGGGAAATGCCGTTAGTATTAGCTGCTTGGTCCAAAGTTAAAGTTCTGCCAAGGGCGGCTCTGCAGTCCAAATGAACTTATGGTGAGTCTATGTGAGCTTCACGGGTTACTTCTTCTGAACCATGTCGACAGCGAAGCTATGCTGCAGGATCAGCAGAACACAAGGGTCTCGAAGTTGCCCTTGCTCAGATGCAACAGGAGCTCCCATTCGAGGTTCCCTGTATCGTGAATGGCTTACCGGTGTGTACAACATGGCACAGGCCTATTCGTCAAAGACTTAAATTTCCGGGGATCTAAGGTCAGAACTCGTAGACTTGCAAAGTAACCTATACCCTCCGATCATGCCCTGTATCTCTGCACATACCACGACGCAGATGAATCCACTGTAGCCAGTCCGATTGATGGTGCTCTTTCCGCCAAGGCTGAGTGGAAAGCCATGCCTTGGAACGATCGTCCTGCGTGTTGCTGAGCTAGTATCGTGCGCTGGAAGGATTTGTTCTCGCAGTTTCGCCATCCAACTTCACAGCAATCGGTGGCAACCTTCGAGGTGGTACGAGCGACTATTCTATCACTATTTGTATGTTCTGAGCGAGTCATTTTTTAGCTTCTGCGCTCGTCGGCAACGCAGTCGTCTAGAAACACGCACCGGCTTCCACACATTCCAACTACTTGGTCTACGAGATTCTTGCGGAGGCTCGGCGTCCCATCCAGTTCATTCCCGGGCTACCTCCAGAAGCCGTTGCACCGGCAATATCGCACCCCAGCTTTACAGGCACTTCATTTCACAGGCAGCACCTTTGTATTCCAAAAGCTATGGAAAGACATCGCCGCATACCTAGACAAGTACGGAGGGTATCTAAGAATGAGACAGGAGGAAGGACTTCCATGTCATTCACAAGTCGACAGAGATCCGTAATACAATTTTCGCAGTGCACTGGGGGCAGCTGCGAGGACCAAGGTGTGCATATTATGTGTATGAATGGCACTCAAGATTGACAAGCGTGTGCGCAGGACAAAAATGTTATGCGTTGTCGCGGCTATGTTTTCTCTTCGCTTTGGTCATCTGGATTCAAGGATCTGCTCCTGTCCGAGGTTGCGAAGATCAAAGTCGGGTCACCACCGGACTTCAGCAACTTCATAGGATTCGTGATGTGCGTTCCCTTTCTATGCATCAGGCTGTGTAACGGTCACTGAGCAAGATCGCAGAGGTCGTCCGGCGTATGACAAAATCATGGGCTCCGTCCAGAAAGCCAAGGATGCCGGAGGGGAGGTTCTTATCGGGGGACATCGGTAAGGCGGATTGTATGACCCACCTGCGACTTTTCTGATGATCCTGCAGGTGATGATTCGAAGGGCTACTGTAAGCACGCCGGCTTACTTGTGTTCCCATAATCAACACATATACTGTCGCTGGTACTGAGGACTAAATCTTCAGTATTCTACCTTTTGGTGTAACGGGTATGAGGCGCGGCAGCTGACCTACTTACAGCTACGTTATTCAACCTACCATCATTCTAACCAGAGATCCCGAATCAATCACGATGAAAGAAGACATCTTCGGTCCGATCATCACTGTAATGGCTGTTCTCGGAAATGCTGGCCAGATGCACTAGCACCTTTTCAGGTCTATGTGTACGACGACGCGGATTATGAAAACTCTCTGGAACTCGTCGACAACGCCTCACCTTATTGGACTGACTGGCTCTATGTAAGTCGCAAGGTCTCTTCGACATGCGTTGCCTGACAGCTTCTTTTCCAGTTTTGCCGCGGACCACAAAGCCCTTTTGACTGCCACGAAAAACAAGCTACGCGACACTGCTGGCAACATCTATTACAACGAGAAATGCGCTGGCGCGGTCATGGGTCAACAACCCTATGGAAGAGCACGAGCAAGTGGGACCAATGACAAAGCCAGGAGCATCATCATCTTCCACAGGTCCGTTTCGGCAAGAAGCTTGAACGAGAACTTCGTGGGCCTGGAGGACTTCCAATACCCGTCGAACTTGATTTGAGATAATGGACATCGGAGTGGGGAGAAAGTCTCGGAATCGACGTTGTATCACTGATAAATTTAAAGGAATCACGTCGCTTGTATTCAATGGGAAATGAAATGCTGTTGAGGACTGATCCCAGTGAGCATGGGAGAGCACATCGCCATCTCGCGTCGTCGCGCCGTTGGTACTCTACTGCGGCGAGCTTGTGGCGCGGATCGGAGCTCGGAAACCTTCATGAGCGCTCGTCGCTGAATCGTTCACACTATATTAGTGCAAGGTTCTGCAAATAGCAGAGACGACCACTCCAGGTCAGGTTCTTTGCTTGAACTCTGGCGGAGACTTGGTGACCCGACACCGACGCCGACAACATTGCAGCACGCCAGGGGTCCTGGAGGTTTTCGGTGCACATTCACAACCCCAGCTGCAACAATCTTGTCAGACAAGTGGGTATGAGTCATTCAGTACCCGTATTACATGCAATGTTGTGTCCACTGAATTATTGGGAGTCTTTGGAGGACGAGGCTTCACATGAAAGAAGGCTAGGGCTACCATGAGACCCTTGAAGGCGGTCATCTCGGCGCTGATGGCCACCTGAGGCTCAAGGTGTTTTGATCATCCACTAGCACGATAGGTGGGTGTGTAAGGGCGACCAGCGCGGAGCCTCGTCTGATGAAATTACTTGATTCATAGTCCTCAGTATGCGCTCCGACGAACTAGAGGCAGCATTTGGAGTCATACTCAGTCCAGTCTGTTGGATGTCAACATCGCCACTCGTAAATAGATTTCTCTTTGTCGTCGTCATCGTCTCTCTTGTCGTCATCGTCACGGTCACATTACATAAGTTTTCCTTATAATCTTTCGTCACTACTTGGCGGTACCTCAGCTGTTCTGTCCTAGACGCTGAGGTATGTTTTCGTTTATCTTTCACGCCGGACTCGTCTCAGTATCTTATGTCTCCAGACTGTTCTATTAGGTATTATCAATGTTAGCTGTTCTGTCCTAGACGCTGAGGCTGTTCTATTAGTTTAACCTCCGTTACGGTCTTCGGCGGGTCATTTCAGTTGTAAAACTCCTCGATACCAGGTGTATAATTGACATGGAACGAAACATGTACACTTAATATTGCTACAATTGAATCATCGTTGAGTAGAGCTAGGGGTATTGAGTTAGCAACTACGACAAACGGTGACGGCTAAGAACTCACACATCTCGGCAATTCGACCAGTGCAGTCCGTGGGCCATACGACTCAAATCAAGCTCTGGGACATTGGGTATCACCAATGCAGTGCCACGAGAATAAAATCCTTGTCGTCGGGAACCGGGCAGTACCCAGAAAAGCAGCCGCCGATTGGGTCCTACGATCCATCCATCATTTTCCAAGACAGTGGTTGAATTGAAATCATGATGAGAGATGCCCTGGAGCAGCTCAGCAGGATTGTGCAGCGCATATTTCAAGCTGGGTGAGAAGCAAATGGTGGGATTGGTCCAAGTATTGGTTGACACGAGAGTCTGCTGTGTGCAAGGTGTGGTGCAATTTGTATCGAAAGAGAATGCAGATGGAGTGAGCTGAGGGTGCTTCTGGAATGGCTGCTCAGTTGCAGCATGCCACACCCGGATAGTGGAATCCGAAGAACCAGACACGATGCGAGTGTCATCGGGCGAGAACGAGACTGACAAAACCTCACTTGTGTGCCCTCGCAAGGGCTCACCCAATGGCTGGTCTGTCGCTGCATCCCACACCCGGATAGTGGAATCAAAAGAACCAGACACGATGCGAGTGCCATCGGGCGAGAACGAGACTGACGAAACCGAATCAGTGTGCCCTCGCAAGGGCTCACCCAATGGCTGGCCCGTCGCTGCATCCCACACCCGGATAGTGCAATCGTCCGAACCAGACACGATGCGAGTGCCATCGGGCGAGAACGAGACTGACAAAACCTCACTTGTGTGCCCTCGCAAGGGCTCACCCAATGGTTGGCCCGTCGCTGCATCCCACACCCGGATAGTGGAATCCAAAGAACCAGACACGATGCGAGTGCCATCGGGCGAGAACGAGACTGACGAAACCGAACGAGTGTGCCCTCGCAAGGGCTCACCCAATGGCTGGCCCGTAGCTGCATCCCACACCCGGATAGTGGAATCCGAAGAACCAGACACAATGCGAGTGCCATCGGGCAAGAACAAGACTGACGAAACCGAACGAGTGTGCCCTCGCAAGGGCTCACCCAATGGCTGGCCCGTCGCTGCATCCCACACCCGGATAGTGCAATCGTCCGAACCAGACACGATGCGAGTGCCATCGGTCGAGAACGAGACTGACGTAACCGAACGAGTGTGTCCTCGCAAGGGCTCACCCAATGGCTGGCCCGTCGCTGCATCCCACAACCGGATAGTGCAATCCAAAGAGCCAGACACGATGCGAGTGCCATCGGGCGAGAACGAGACTGATCTCACGATACTTTGATACCCGCTGATCACGGTCTGAATAGCCCTCCAGTTCACATGACGTCCATGTATCAGACGAAGGGTGTTGGGAAACCTTGTGGTAAACCTTGTAGCTATCGTGGATTTGATGGGTGAGAATGGCAGCGCTGATACATACAGATGTGCTGTGCTGTGCAAAATCATGCCGCCAAAAACTTGGACGAATCTCTGCACATCCGTTGCGGTGGACAAGATATCTTCGTATCCAGATCGGCCCTGTGTTTGTGCATAAGCACTTCATCTGACACCACCAGGTAACTATGTTCTCACCTTCAACCACTTGGAAATCAGTGGAAGCACCCCAACTGCGCCGTTGAGCGCCTTCAGAAGGCCGAGTGATTCAAGCCAGAAGAGCAGTCGCTCATCGTTAAAGAATGATTTTACTTCCTTTGCGAGCTCAGTGTCGAAGTCCGTTGCTTGTACGTGTGTAGCCCAGAATCGACACGAAAAGGACAAATGCGAGGGTATGCATGTCGCGACCCGATCAGCCAGCCCGGTGTCTTCGCTGTTAGGAAGGTATGAAGACTTCAGATCACATATATTGAAGCGAAGGCTAGTGTTCCATCACTCGAAGTGACGCAAATGCAAGGTCGCGTTGGACCTTCGACACCTCGACGAAAAATTCTCCGCTCGATGATTCGTCTTTCAGGAAGTCGTGGAAGGATGCAGTGAAGGGGTCGGATGGGGGTATATGAGTTCGTGGTGCCGCTGAGGAGGGATCCCATGTGTTTTACTATATCCATCTTGTCCTGCTTGCTTCGGTCTGGAAAGTGGTTCCGCATGGCACTGAGGGAATCGAAAGGGAGCGGTTCAGCCGTGCCAAGTATCTGTCCCATCACGGAACGAAACCCTGCCAGTGCTTCTTCGTACTCGTCATCGTCGTATTGATCCCTTTTCATGATTTCGCTCAAAATGAGCCGATACATATCATACAACATGTTTTCCCCCTTTCCATCACCGTGATTTACGACAGCATCGAAGCGACGCATTGGGTTTGTACCGGGAGGGCTAGCCTTGATGTATCCGCAGGCAAGACGCGCCCATTCGAACAATCCGTCGGCTTTCGACGCGAGCCCTGCAAACTCTTTGTGCCGGAAACCCGACAATCCTTTCAGCTCCTTAGACACGTAAGTGGATATATCACGCTTCGCGACATTTGGTGGAATATCGTCCATGGACAACCGTCGAATATGTTGAGCGCCTTCAAACCCTTTGTTGATATCTTGAAGCGGGCGAGACGTAACGAGGATCCGAAAGTTGGATGGGAGTTCGGTGATTTGGGGAAGACCTTCGTCCTCAAGTTTACCAGCAAGTATGCGGAGAAGGTGATCCCGTGTCTCGACCCCGCCACTCTCATCCAGCGCTTCGATCACGATCAACACAGGTCCCACACTTGACCCAGGGAACTTCTTTAGTGGTTCCATAAGAAGCTTGCGCCACTGCTGGATGATATCCGTCGTGTTCTTGAGCGAATTTGCATTTTTCACTGCACTCGGCCAATGCTCGTCTCATCTCCGAATCGCAGTCAGCTAGGTCGCGAGCGATGGTGGAGAAGACATTTTCATGACGCTTGTCGGCTTCGCGGCGCCGGTCAAAGCAGAAACATGAACCGAGCCCTCCCATGTCGTTGAACCACTTAGCGATAGTATGCGCAATGGCTGATTTGCCCTTGCCTGCAGGGCCAGATAGCCACAACACGCGCTGAGCATCATCTCCACTGTCGTTGATCCATTCCGTGATCTGGGAGAGAATCTCTGTGCGCGTCCCCGGTAGGCATTGTTTCGTAGTATCTAGTCCCGCGCCCGCTGCGTAAGCCATACCGCTGAGATCCAGTGTTTCACCTGAAGGAGTGTGAGTAGATGCAGAGTCAGAAGCACGTCCGAATCCTTACTCGTACACTGGACGAGATCGGCTACGTCCCGAATGGCTTGGATCCCGAAATTGTTGCATAAGCTTATCCAAAGCGTCGTTGTACCTGTGTAATCATGCTATCCGTCTCTGAGACAACATTTTTCCCGAGTCTCTTCCCTGTGATAACGGTATAAGATTGACGATGTGCAAAGTCCAATACGACTCACAAAATCTCTTTGTCTCCGAGTAATCCCTGATGAAACGAGCGCACTCTTGAGTCTGCTGTGCAATCCGTCCGACGATAATGTGCTTGGACGAAAGTTTTGCGAGAGTGTCGTCTTGTGACAAGAAGCCGTAAACTTCATCTAATTTCTCGAGAAGACGATGCACTGACCGGCCGGGCCCTGCCCGAGCGAGAATAATCTACACAGAATCAACAACTGCTGAGCAGGAGGGCGAAAGTGCGCGTACTTTAGATGCAGCGGACAGCACACCCAGCGCCATTTTTGCGTATGGATGTACCTATATAACTTGATGAGTTCGCCTCCAACCAAGGAGAGTGACCCATACATCCGCGATCTTCTCAATCACAGTATCAAATATTTTGAGCGGTTGAAGATATGTGGTCTGGAAATCGTCTGCGGCAGCAAGACCTGCAGGGGCATTGCTGGCTGCGGATACCACAGTAGTGACACGTTCCCAAAGTGGTCTCGCACTTTCCATACCCTCACGGGCACCCCGAAGTTCAGCATCGACTGACAGGGGATCAGGAATTTCCTCCGCGCCAGAAGGGGCGTCGAGAACCTGCACGACCACCATGATTAGAGACGAAAACCAGATCGTTTCGCACAAGTACCTTCGAAGCAGGGTCTCCGGATGCTTCTTGGTTCACACAGCTACTGGGATTCTCAGATGAGATGGGCTTGTCACCACCGGAAGGATGCAGACGCGACGCATCCTTGGTGGACCTCAGACAAGTGATATATCGAAATAATGATGACGCACCTCGATATTCTGATTCGACAAAGTACCTTCATGATCGACGTTCTGGATAGCAGGGTTGGGATTGCGGGAACGCTTGAAGCGTTTCTGCACAATATTAGCCATATCCTAGTTCGCCCAGCATTCACATCGACGTACAGAAATTTTTTTAGTCGTACTTTTCTTAATTTTCTTCAGGATCTGACGGAATCCGCTACGGGGCTGGCTCTGAATGAAGGATGCGTCAGAGGCAGCGACAATTTTATTAGCGCTCATCGACGGTAGTCTCATGAGGCCCGTACCGAGCTTTCACCAGCAGTTGCTTCTCCAGATCTGGAGGCCTCTGGAGGAGGTTTCGGTCTATGATCTTCACTCATTGCGAACAGTCAAAGATTGGGATGAGTCTGAGGGAAATGGATGCAAGAAGTAGATGGAGGTGAGAGTATTCGGTTGAACCCCTTGACAAGTGCCAACTTATAGTACCCTTGACCACAGTAGCCTCGAGGCAGCACCAATATGTTGACTTAAAGCACCAATCATTTAGCCAGGTTATAATTAGGATTTGGAGCGTGGGTCATGCAAGTGCTGGTCCGTCATGCAACAAGCTTGATTCACAGTTTGCGTGCAAGTTACATATGTATGTGACACAAGGAGTTTGAACGAAAGCCATCACAATCGTCAGTGGCAGAGAAAGAATAAAGATCGGTGAAGCAACTACAAACCACTCGCGGGAATGTTTTCCCATTTATGGGGCATGTGATGAATGCAGACAGGGGTACTCGCTGAGTCATCATAGCAGTGTCTTGCACATTTCCACCGCCCTCATAGACATGTGGTTAGTGATGTGCAGGCCCGGCTCGGCCTGAAAGCCCCGGCTTGGGCTTGGCTTTTGGGGGCTTAGGCCTTGCAAAACCTCAGGCCGAGCTGTGGGCCAAAGCCAGGCCAAAGCCGCGGCTTGGCTTGGGCTCAATGACGGCTTTCAAAACAAAATGACTTGAAATTCAATATAGTAAGTAGTGCTCGAGTCCTACAGTACTTTGTTGTCATCCACTGAATCAATGTCAGACTCTGAATCTTCCTCCTCCAATATCAGTGTATCCCACCTAGGCTCATCATCTGCTGGCTTGACTTCTAACCCGTCAGTCTCATGTTCGGAATCTTCACCTACTTCTTCTGTGAGGGATGAGGGACCAGGCTCCTGGAATATAAGTTTGTTACGAAGAGAACACTTTACACATTGTAAAGCCTCGACAATGTCTCCTTTCAGCCAATTTCGCCGCTTGGTAATCGTGATGCCTCCTTGCAAGAAAGCTTGCTTGCTTGATACAGATGCTGCCATGATGGACAAGTAGTCCCTTGCCAGCAAAGCCCACACTGGATACCTTAGGGCATTGATCTTAACTGAAACAACAGTCAGCATCGAGTGAGTAGTGAGTGAAAATGACTTACACCCCACCACTGAATAGTGGTCATACCTGCCAAGGGAGCGGCCTCAATGGTTTTGATATAGCTTGTGAACTCAGCCCTCCATGGTTTCGATGGATCCCCGATGGACGCGGCTCCTGGTTCTGCCTCAGAGTCATCTTTGGAGTCGCTCTGAACTTCCCAAATGAGTCTCTTGAGGCCGCCAACCTTACTTTTTGTAGTTGCAGGCTGTGACAATGCGAGTGACTGATTGAGGTCATTGTAGCGTTGTTCGAAGACATTCTCGGCACAAGCAAGCACATCATTGAGCAAGTTTGATGGCTGGTGCTTTTTGAAGTATGTGAGTTTGGATGTCGGATCAAGTACTAGTATGGTAGAGTTTGTTAGAGTCGGGATGATAAGAATAGAAAACAACGAACACATGGCAATAACATAGGCAGCAGTGTCTGTAGTTTTCTCATAATATTTGTCTAGCTTCTCTGCTGCTGCCTTGAGTGGACCAGCAAACTGAATATACTTGTGCCTTTCCGCTTGTGAAGACCATGATTTGTGAAGTGTCTCCAGTGCAGGAATTGTGAGATGGAGAGTTGATCCTCAATCGGACGAGAAAGCCTGCTGTGCCATGTCGGCATATGAAAGAAGGGACAGGATAGCCTGGGAATAATGCATTACTATTGTAATTACAAGATACAAGTATTGCATTAACAATTGTAATGGCTAATGAATTAATTTATGATAATTATTAATCTTAGTTAGAGGGGGTTAGAGGAGGTTAGAGGTTAGATTGTTAGATGTTAGATGTTAGATTGTTGGAGGTTAGAGGTTAGAGGGTTGGTGGTTGGTGGTTGGTGGTTGGTGGTTGGTGGTTGGGGGTTGGTTGGTAGGCTTAGCTGGGATTATATTCTGTCTCGGATTAACAAAAATGATTTTCATTTAGATGTTATGTAATATTATGTAAGAGGTTGCTGATAGTTACAATGGTTAATGCAATACATTTGTCTTGTACCTATCATGCTTTAATGCATTAAAATGACATGATAGCCTGAAGAAGGTCCGTGAACTGGCCAACCTGTGTCCACTCGGCAGATGTCAATTGCAGAAAGTCAATTTTGGCACACTTTGATAAATTTTGCTCTTGGCATCCCATTTCATACACGAACATATCAACAAGCTGTAATGGCAAGTCAGAGTAAGAAAAAAAAGGTGTGGTGGTGTATTATACCTGCTTGTTGCAATCAGCACAATTAAGCATGATGTAAGTCGAAGACCAGTGGACCTTCATATTGATTAGTAGTTGTGTTGGCAAAGAGACACCTGCTTTCATCTGAACAGTTCTATACATATGCAATCATATGCGCTGATGTGCGTACAACCAATGGCCCTTGCACATATCTGCGCTTCCGCCACTCATCCTTCACATGTCCCATCCTAGTCCTCTGAGTTTCACTGGTGCGTTATGTTATTCATCTATCCATTCTGACATTGTCTAGACATCGTACGACATTCTTGTTACTCATACTTCGTGTTATGGACCCTTAGACCCTGACTTACATATCCTTACATACAACGCCTCTGCTTCGCCTCACTTTAGTGTTGTGGGAGCACACCTATTCAGACTTAGACGTCTGCATGTAGAGTATCATCTCGCAGTTACCTACCACCATCATCTCACAGTCCAGAGCTACAGTTTGTAGTTACGACTATCCAGTTCCTATTTGCTTTTCGCTCTATCGTTCCACAAGTCGTCTCTCAGCATCTATCATCATTCTAAGTCACTCTGCTTGCGTCCCCGCAAGCATAGTTATATCATGCATCTCATACGCTCGAAGTGCTATGCACGCACTTAATGCGTTCCTCGCTTTACACGTGCCCTTTGCACTCCAGCGCACTGCTCTTTCTAGCGCACCTCCTTGGACTCTCAGACCATGGTACCAGTCTTTTGGTTCCCTCCACATTATACCAAGGACAAGTCTCAGTAGCAATCCCTTAGGGCGAGACTACACTTGTGTCAAGGAGATCTATTGAAGAGGAGATACTTACTCTCACTCTATTTTCCTTACCCTCAGCAGGTTATGGGGGTCATAGTGGGGTGCCTTGCTATAGGTGCTGATGAGTTGTTGTGTGCCGAGATTAATAACATGTGCTAAACAACTGTCAGGCTTGTTAGCAGTTCCATCAACCAAATTGAAAAGACTCACTTTATCTTGTGTTGACGCCATGGGAAGTCTTTGTGGTACTTTGCTTTGTACAACTTCAAGAATTCCTGCAACATGGTACTATTGTTTGCTGCATTGTCACATGTGATGTGGCTGATCTAGGTCGAGATATAAGCACTGTCATTGAGGAGGTGGAATTTTACTGACTTTGTGTGTGACACTGACACGATCAAGTACCTTGAATAATGCACCACCTAGGCACTGGCCATTATGGGCATTATTGAGCTGAGTGAAGCCAAGTAACATGTTCCCAGGTACCCATTGCATGAGATTGTTTTCTTCGATCCAGTGGCCAGTGATGGCAAAATAACCATCTGAGTTATCAGCCTGCCATGCGTCACATGTAATATTGATTGCACTGCTGATGGATTGGCTCTAAAATTGTGTCAGATACGAGCAGATACTGTGAAGCATGGTACATACATTCAATTTCTTCTTGAGTTTGGTCAAATGGTTCTTGAAAATATGTATGATTTCAGCACATGTGGCCTTTCGGCCTGGAATCTTGACTCCCTGTGTGGCATGCAAGGCGACATCTATTATTTCTTTGAACTTGGGGTGCTCAAGGGCCTGTATGGGCTGGGTTCTGTTAGTTTACAGCCAACAATATCAATATGAACGAGTCTTACCTGATCAGTGGTAACAAGCCACTCAATTGTGGCTTTTCTAAAATTCTGGTGGGTGTAAGGGATGGTGTGCTCCGACAATTTGCGCTCAGTCAAGTGCGCATCAATCCGTTGCTGTGCTTGCATGGCTTTCTTTTTCTCGGCTGCAAGGTCACCCAGCAATTTAGATGTGAAGGCATTGGCCTTGGCCCATGTTCGGTATTTTCCTGTGAATTTGGCTTCTGCATGACGGCGGAGGGTTGATGTCTTGTTTACAATGGTACATTGAGCCCTAGTAGTAGCAAATATGTAGTGTTAGTGATGTAAAGAAATATGCAAATGATATGACAACGTATGGACAAACTTTGCACTTTCGATGTTTTTTGACCTTGCTGTTAGTGTGAGTGCACTCAAACGGTTGACTGAAGAATTGGTTAATATCGCAAGTTCTATCCTTGCGTGTGGGAGAGGTAGATTCATTGATGATGGGCTGGACATCAATGTCTGCAAGAATACCGTCTTTGTCGACATCTTCTTGAGCTTTAGCAGCTTTCTTGCGACGGACTTGTTTGCCTGATGTCACTAGGTTAGGAAGGTACATTATCTTGCAGATAGACTTACACTTTGGATTCGTCTGTGCATCTTTATGCTCATCATCACCAGATATCTCATCTTCATTGATTTCTTCAACACATACCCTTTTGCTGGTTTCAGGTGCGGTGGCGTTGATGTTTGGTGCACGAGTAGATGGGATGGGTGCTTGTGGTGGTTCAGTGGCTGGAGGATGGGTGTCATTGGTGGTGCGCTTCAATGCCTCTGCAGCACAAAAGGCGTTGATGGCTCTTGTTTGAGATGGGAGAGCAGCCTTCTTGGAGTGCTCCAGGAGCGCAGCAGTTGGTTTGACTTTGCGCACTTGACGCACTACACATGGCTCGTCATCACTGTCTGTATGGACCGTTCTGACCATTAGGTTTTTCAAGTTAGTGCAAGGGTAGCTACTAGCAATGTACCAGTACCATAGGCATGAATACCTTTTATCCCAATACAAAGGATCAATATTGCGATGAAAAGGCACACTTCGAACACAAAGCAACATGAAATAGAGTAACATCAATGGTGCGAAGCACAAAGATGGGCAACTCACCTTTGTTTCTCTGACATATGAAGTGTTTGTTGGTCCTTGGATTTGTGGAAGAGACTAAAGTAGCAATGGTTAGACAGATTTAGATATAGTAAATAAACTTGTACCTGATGTCCAGATGTCCATGGAAGTCTGTAACAGATGATTTGAGTCCCTAAAGTAAGGATGCATCAATATTGATGATGGATGAGCAGAGACATAAAGCCGCAGCTTGAGCCACCGGCTCTGGCTTTCCAACAGCTCAAGCCAGGCCCTAGGCCATGGTCAGGCCATGACTTAGGCCTGGCCTGGCTTGGCCTAATCCGGCCCAGCTTTGGTCAGCCCACGGCTTGAAGCCAGGCCATGCACATCACTACATGTGGTAGACAACTTTTGTTATGAACTAGGTATGCTTGTTGTTCATCCTGCAAGTTGTTGTGATGTCTGCCTCGATCCCTACTCTATCTCTTCAGAACCCACTAATTCTCCACATGCAATCACTTGTGGTCACATCTTCTGTCACACAGGCATTCCTACTCCCACCCAGCTTGCCACCATCAATATTCATGTCTCTCCTCTCATATCTGGCTCTTCAATCCCAGGTGTCTTCGCTCCTTATTACCAAGTGCATGTCCGCTCTGCTGCAAACCTTTTCAGTCAGATCGTGTCAAGAAACTTCACCTTGCGAATCCACCTGAACTAGATAATACTGAACAGGATGCTATCGATGCTCATGCTGGTCTCCTCCTCCAGCACATAGCTCTAGTCTCAGGTGAAGACACACCCAAGAGAGATGTTGTCGAGGTAGTCACTGAGGTGTAGGAATGGCTGCAGTCTTAACCAGATGACCCCAATTCTGTGAGTCATTTTCTACCACAAATACAATGTATACCAGTCCTTGCTGCTGACACAATTCTTCTCCAATTTCTCACATGTGCCATTTCAGCATATGGCCCTTCGAGCTGCTGTAGCTTCCCTCCAGCGATACAAAGCACTTCAGGATCAGAGCGAGCATGAAAAAGCAGAGTATCATCACCTCCGAAGCCAGCTTCAGAACAACAAATGAAATGCAGACTATGACTCCAAAACATCTTGCACAGTGGAAGAAAGTCTGCTTTCTAGGATTCAAGAAATAGACAATGAACATGCTTTGTGAGTCTCCACTCGTGAGTTTATGAATATTATCAAAATAACTTTTCTATGTAGAGAGGTACTCATTTGGCTCAGCGGCATTTATATTGGACTTACCCTGGGTCCTCATAGCTGTCCGAATTACATTCTGAGTTAGAAAACCTTAGAAAACCCCAACCCCGATATTACAACACCAGTAATCCCCTTCCCCTGCCTCCAGAGCCCTTGCCAATATGGATCGATTCCCGACCTTTGCAAGGCCTGGGGGAGGTCTTGATTCTCTCCTAGGTGGCGCTGTTCCCTATCCCGCACCACCTCCACAGGATAATGCCATCCACATTAATGATGATGCCCATGCATCGGGATCTAAGGGGACAAGCTCATCCAACAAGCCAGTTTCTCATCCCCCCAAGTTACCTATCCCCAATACCAGACCTCCTGAGGCCCCTCAGGTAGAAGAGCATTGTATAGACAACATGCGACGGCCCTGTGCATCACCCATACACAACTGTGTGCCTGAGTCTCAGCTGAAAATAAACCTTACAGCCCGTGGAGCACACATCCCTCCTAGCGCTGTACACACCAATCCCTCTCCCACCTGAGCAGTGCATCCCCTCGTCGTCGATCTGACGATGAGAGAGAGCTAATGCAGAAAGAGAGGAACAGTACTGGCGTCAGCGCAGACATAGCGAATGATCTGTCCATGTGGCTGGACTCTGCTGCTTACGTCTCAGGCTATGGTTCCAGGTACAAATCAGGCAGAAGGGTAAAGTATCAATACAGTAATCAACTGTGATCAGTAGTGAATTCGTCTATATATCCCTGTTCTGGGATCTCCTGGAATTGCTTCATGTACATGGGTATAAAATCATTTAGAAAAGGGTTTGTAAACATCAATAATATCTGGGGTCTGTTTTGATGTAGATGTTGAAACCCTATTTCAAGTATAGAGTAACACTCAGACCACTGTTGGCTACACTGAGAGGGCTAGACACTGGGAATTGAAGAGCACCATGAACAGATTGAGCTATGCTCTGTGAGCCACACACTGAAACGAGAGTCAGTATCACCATAATCTGTAGCGTATGGAGGTGAAAGCTGACCGCTCATGGACATCCTGCCTGTCGCCACTTTCACTTCATCCCTGAGGATAGTCCGGAGATCAGGCCTTTCATGTGCAAGCTTGACCAATTCTATAGCGAAAAGGGAGTCACTGCTTAATTCCATAATTTTTCCATCCTGCAACTCAGAGCAGGACTTGTCGCTGTCATGCACCAAACGTGTTTGGTAGTGAGAACATGGTTTTTTTATTTATATCTTCATTTCCCATACCATTCCTTACTCACCTTTTCATTTGTTTCCCTTCCTTTCCTTTAATTTTTCGATTTTTTAGCGATTTTCAACAGTATTACGGCATCCCGCCTTCAACATGGTTGATTCACATTTCCCCCATTCACACACTTCCAACACTCTCCCATCTTCACCCACTCCTCTCCCAGACAACCTCAGCATCAGCCAGACCATGCCACATGCACCAATACATCGAAAATCACATCTTTATTCATCCTGTCCTCATCTCCCTACCATTTCCAATCCTCTTCAGCGGCTTATATTCATCAAACCATTCAAACCATTATCCACTCGCACCTCACCTCCATGATCACTGTGGACACCATGCCATTCCATCCTCACGCTCACCAGAGATTGCAAACCACCAATTCACCATGCAGAAGACCAATCCCTTTATCATGCTGGGGAAGCGTCTTACAGACTGTGTATATCCCATGATCCCTGCATGTCGACATTCTGCACCAACAACCACATGACATCTCTGCAGCAGAGCATTCAGATCATCACACCATCATGGCATCATAGCATCATCACTCCATTCCATTCTCCACTGCCCATATGCTGCGTCATTGCTGCATCACAGCTCTTGCATCATCACCGCACAGCACTTTGTCATGCTTGCATAGCAATTGGTCATGATGACTCAGGTCATGAGTCATGGTTTGTAATGGTCACAGCCCTGCTTTATCATCGCTTTTTCATTCTCTGACTCATTCTTTGTCCCTATGACTCATTATTTATCCCTATGACTCATTCTCCATTCTTATGCATAGGATTTGTTCTATTTTTCGAAATTGCTCAGTAATTACCTCTGAAGCGCAGCACATTCATTCCATTCCCCCCTTTCATTGCCCTTTTCATTGCCTTACTCATTGCCTGGAGCATTGCTTTGCATACACAGACATATGCAGGTACTCTACTCTATATAAACCCCTGTACTTTAGCTACAGAAAATAAACTTCTTCAGCTCACATTCCATGTCCATTCCCCTCTGAAGCCTCAGATAGGCTTCGCATTTTTCAGTCTCCAGTCATCATTCTTCTTTGACATTGTTCATCTGGAACCTTGTCACTCTGCTTCTACGTCTATTCCAGTCCAGCATCTATTCCAGTTAGCTGCCCCGTGTGCAGTTTCGTCTTTTCCACCTCCCACCCAAACCTTCAACCACTCGAAGTGTTTGGAGTACTACTAGGGTCAGACCACTCCTTTGAACAACTACTGAACCAGCCTTCTAAGCACAGGAACCGCTGACCAGTAGCGTTGTTTGGTTTGTTATTTTTGTTCAAGGTTTTAACAGACCGGCAACGAAGATCGACAGCAGTCCTGCCCAAAGTATCTCTGAGCTCATGAATTGTCGCCACACAGAAACTCCCACATGAACCCCTGCTGGCAGTCTTCCAGGCCCCAGTGATGGTGGTGATGACACCCCTGGTGGAAACTTGCCGGACAGCGGAGCAGGTGACCCATATGATGGTCCCCCCAATGTCCGGAGGACGACAAAGACGATGGGCTTAACCCACAAGACAGAATTTTCTTCTGCCTCTCACAGGCTATCAACAACCTTGCTTGCAACAATCAGTCCTCCACGTCTGACAACTCCAGAGCCAAAGTCTGGGAGCCAGATACCTTTGATGGTACTGAACCCTGCAAACTCTGGGCCTTCTTCATTCAATGTGAACTCAATTTCCAGAACAAGCCCTGCACATTCTGCAGACCAGGCCAAAGTTAACTTTGCCTAGTCCTACCTAAAGGGCATGGCCCTTGAGTGGTTTGAACTGGACTTACTATCTGATCACCTCAATGACCATCCTGACTGGATGGATGACTACTCGGAATTCATGTTGGAACTCCAGACCAACTTCAGTCCCCACAATCCAGTCGGAGATGCGGAGATGCAACTTGAACAGTTGTATATGCACAATGGGCAGTGCATCAATAAGTACATTGTGGAATTCCAATGGCTTGCCTCCCAAGTCCATGGATGGGGCGATGGAGTCCTACGCTACCAATTCTACAACAGACTTCTGTCCCATATCAAAGACGAAATCAGCTGTTGGGGCAAGCCTGCCAATCTCTCAGAATTCAAGACCATCACCCAGACCATCAACGCCCATTACTGGGAATGCAAGGGAGAGATCTCCTATGAAAGCAAAACCTCCCCATCCAATCCTCCTGCTAAGCAGTCAACCTCTGCCCCTGATCAAAACCCCTCCAGAAGTAAGCTAGCCAAGCCTTCTACTTCCTCCGCCGGTAATGCCCCAGACCTTTCCACCAAACTTGGAAAGGACAGCAAACTCACTCTGGAGGAACACCAGAGGCATATGGATAATAGACTCTGTCTCTTCTGCAGCAGAGCAGGTCACAATGCCAAGGACTGCTTCAAATCATCCTCCTGTGCTGCTAAAGCTCATGCAGTTACAGTTGCTCTGGAAGCACAACCGGAGGTCTCTGAGGAGACAAAAAAATAGTCTGCGACCCTCCTGACTCTGCATGGGATGAGGGTCGTGTTGACTCAACCCGTGCATTAGAGTTATGTCTCAACGCCACCTCCCTTTCTAGTCCATCTTCTCTGAAACCCCATGTAACCTTTCCTAGGTATCCTGATATTTCCACCTTTCTGGCTCTTGTAGATTGTGGCTCTTCTCACTGCTTCATAGAAACTAGCTTTGTACATAAACATAAATTCCCCACCTATCCAATCCCTCCGATTCCGCTCCAGTTGTTTGACGGTACTTCTAATGCTACAATTACTGAAGCTATCAATTTACCAATCCATTTCTCCTCTGGCATAGTTACCTCCAATACATTTTATGTAACTCCTTTGGATTCAACTTGTTTAATCATTCTAGGATATAGCTGGCTCACCCAACACAATCCGTTGATTGACTGGGTAAAGGGCAGCATTGATTTCCAGGCAATTCCTCACGGAATGCCATCGACCCCACCGATATCACCTCCACCACTTCCAGTGGAAACCCCCTCTGAAACTCTGCCGAGTACCTCTGCTGATAAAACCCCCCAGATATCCCTGATCAATGCAGTAGCCTTTTCCTGTGCCTGCAAATTAGAAGGATCGGTCCAGTTCAGCATATACCTCCGTCCCTCCAGTGTTGATCTCCGCTCTGCTACACTCTCTTCCGAACCCCTGAACCTTTCCAGTATCCCTCTGGAATATCATGAGTATGCAGATGTCTTCAATAAAGGCAAAGCCAGTCAACTTCCCCCACACCATCCATATGATCTAAAGATTGATCTGGAGGAAGGTGCTACTCCGCCTATTGGCACAATCTATTCTCTGTCTCCAGTTGAGCTTGTAGCTCTTTGCAAGTTTCTTGATGAAAATATTGCAACCAGACTTCTCCACTCCTCTTCCTCTCCACATGAAGCTCTAGTCCTCTTTGTCAAGAAGAAGGACGGCTCCTTATGCCTCTGTGTGGACTTCCGAGGACTCAATAGGATCACAAAGAAAGACCACTACCCTCTTCCCCTCATCGCTGACCTCTTAGATTCTCTGAGCCATGCATAAGTCTACACCAAAATTGATCTCTGCTCTGCCTATCATCTTGTTCGCATGGCAGAAGGAGATGAGTGGAAGACTGCATTCCGCACACGTTATGGCTCATATGAGTGGTTGGTAATGCCCGAGGGACTCACCAATGCCCCAGTGGCTTTCCAGTGTTTTGTCAACAGTATCTTTGCCGATATGCTGGACATATGCGTTATTGTATATCTTGATGATATCCTCATCTACTCCCAAGACCTTGCATCTCATAAATAACATGTCCTTGAAGTCCTCCATCGACTCTGGAAGCATCATTTCTATGCTAAACTGGAGAAATGCAAATTCCATTCTGATTCCATTGAATATCTCGGTTACCTCCTATCTCCGGATGGCCTCACTATGTCACCTAAAAAGATACAAGCCATCTGTGACTGGCCCGAACCCCGTAAAGTCAAGGATATTCAATCATTCCTCAGATTTGCCAACTTCTACCAGCACTTCATATTCAATTACTTGGACATTGTAGTGCTGCTCACCCGGTTAACCCACAAGGATGCCCCTTGGGTCTTCTCCGATGCTTGCTGTCAATCATTTGAATTGCTCAAGAAAGCTTTCACCTCCGCCCCAGTGCTTGCGCACTGGATGCTGGATGTTCCCATCATTGTAGAAATGGATGCCTCTGACTATGCCATTGCTGGAATACTCTCCATTGTATGTCTGGACCAGGAGCTCCGTCCAGTGGCCTTCTATTCCAGAACCCTTATGGCTCCAGAACTCAACTATGATACCCATGACAAGGAACTCCTGGCCATTTATGAAGCTTTCTGGACTTGGCATCATTACCTCAAAGACTCTGCTGAGCCTATTGACATTGTCACAGATCACAAGAACCTTGAGTACTTTGCGACCACTAAACTCCTCTCCCACTGTCAAGCCTGCTGGTCAGAATTCCTCCATCAGTTCAACCTCATCATCCATTTCTGCCCTGGGAAGCTTGGAGCTAAGCCGGACTCTCTCACTTGCCATTGGGATGTCTACCCAAAAGAGGGGGATAAGGACTACACTCAAGTGACTCCACACAATCTCTGTCCTGTCTTTTCCATGGAGCAGTTTGCTTCATCCCTCCGAGCCAATACATTGGCAACTCCAGTGCTTTGTGCAGCTGTTCTAATGGATGTCGAGCAACTCCATAAAGACATCCTATCTACACTCCCCGATGACCATGTTGCTTCCAATCACTTACCAACTCCCTCACATACTAGGTGGAGAATAGACGACATTGGTTTCCTCCACTGTGACAACCATATATATGTTCCAGACTCCAACAACCTCTGCCTCCATGTCCTCCATAATACACATGATCATCCCCTATCTGGACATTTTGGTCAGAACCAGACTCTGGAACTCATCTGTCGAGGATAAACTTGGCCAGGAATACCCACATATGTCAAGGACTACGTCAAGTCCTGTACTACTTGCTCCTGTGCTAAAGTTCCTAGACACAAACCCTACAGATTGCTCAAGCAGCTCCCTATCCCCAAAAAACCTTGGAAGTCCATCTCCATGGATTTCATTGAACAACTCCCATCCTCTGCCAGTTTCACTGCTATCCTAGTCATCATTGATCAATTATCCAAGCAAGCAATATTTGTCCTGACCTATGACACCATCACTCCTCCGGACCTTGCCTGTCTATTCCTACTCCACATGTTTTCCAAGCACAGAGTTCCCGCTCACGTTACCTCCAATCGTGGTATGGAGTTTGTTTCCCACTTCTTCCATTCCCTCAGAAAAGCCCTAGACATGACCCTTCATTTTACATCTGGATATCACCCCAAGGGCAATGGACAGACTGAATGAGCAAACCAAACTCTTGAGCAATACCTCCAGATCTATTGCAACTATCAGCAGGACAACTGGTCAGAATTACTACCCTTGGCGGAGTTTGCATACAACAACACTCCGAGTGCTACTACCAGAGTATCACCTTTATTTGCCAATAAGGGTTATCACCCTAATCTGTCCATACACCCAGAACGAGACCTGTCCTCTACCCGTGCTCGGGAATATTCCATAGACCTCGATGAACTCCACCAATTCCTCTGAGATGAAATGTCAAGCACCCAGGAATATTATCAAGGGCCAGCAGATGCCAGGCGAAAACCCACTCCAGACTTCAAGGTCAGGGACCAAGTATTCATCAAAGCAAAATATTTCCGTTCCACCCATCCCTCCAAGAACCTATTGGAAAAGAATTTGGGTCCTTTCAATATCATAGCCCATCCTGGCTCCCATTCTTTCACCATCCATCTTCCTGACTCCATGCGTTCCATACATCCTGTTTTCCACATCTCCCAACTGGAGCCAGCAACTCTGAACACCATTCCTAATTGCATCCAGCCACCTCCGCCGCCTGTAATGGTAGATGGAGAACCTGAGTATGAGATCTCTGAAATCCTTGATACCAAGATTGATCACCAAAGGCGTCACTGCCAACTACTCCACCTAGTACAATGGGCCAGATACGAAGGTACAGATGAAGAAACATCTTTGTTACTTGCAACAGAACTCAGGAATGCAATGGAACTCTTAGTGGATTTCCATTTGGCATATCCAGATAAACCAGGACCCATCTCCACATTGTGACTAATTGATAACATGTATGTACATTTGGGGCAGAAGAATGCAACTGGCCTACTCAAGCATCCATCTCCATGTCTCTGCCAGGAGTACCAGACTCCATTTCTCCCTCTACATCAACCTTTTCCACCTTTTCCTCCATCTGTCTCTCCATCGCAACATGAAAGCCATTGCTCATGCCCTCCCAGAACAAGGCTTGCAATGCCCTCTGTTCCTCCACCATCCTATCCATCGCATTCCTACTCCCCTCCGCCATGGTGATGCTCCAATACAGAAGCTCATTAGTCCTCGCCAACTCCACCACTATGTTGTTGGCTGCTGCCACCCAAGCTTGATTGTTGTACTCCACCATCTCTTCTGTTACACCAGTGCATGGGTTGGACAACACCTCAATATCATTGTCCAAGACCATCGGACTCCGCTGGCACTTCTTCCCCTTGTTCCTAGGAGACAGTGTTCCCTCCGTGCAATTGCATTTCTTGCTTTCCCCTTCCACTCCGCCATCTTGGTTGGTAGATTTCTGCCACAGCACTGAGTTTTTAATCTACGACATCCATCACAGTTCCAGACCTTTTCATGTCTCCTCCATTAGAGCCCTTCAGCGTGAAGAACGCACATACCTTGTTGGAACCCAGTGCCTCCATCTACAAACACTCTCATTTCCTCTCCATACAGGTGTCACAGGCCTTCTCCAGGCCTTTGGATATGCTAGACCTGCATGCTTGCTAAAAATCCAGTAATGCAGAGGACAAACAAAGGACAGTAGATTTACTCACCATTGCTGCCTCATCATGGGCTATCTCCAATAAGTTCCTCTGCATCTCCTCTATCTCCTGCTGCTTCTCCTCCTCCTCATGCCTCCATTCCTCCACTAGCCATCTTCGTCTCTCCTTTGCCTTGCACTTATTCTCCTCCTCCTTGCATTGTCGATCCTCCTCTTCCTCCTAATGGACAGCCTGCTCCAGGTACTCTACTTCTGCTGCCAACTCTACTTGTCTCTCCTGGAGGAGTTGCTTTGTGGTCTTAGTGTTGTTGGATTTACTGTTGGACATGATGAGCTGAAAATGAGGGGAATGAAGAGCATCTTCTCCAGAACCCTCAAGAACTCCTTTATCATTTGCTAGGAACTCCACCCATCACCTTGCCTTCTCTTGTTCCGGGCCAGATTTCCTATCTCCGGCCTCATGGGCTTGGCCCTAAGAGGGAGATACTGCCATATTCCGCATTCTGGACCCTCTACCTCCGATCCCATCTCCATATCTAATCTCCATTTCATCTCCGTTGCTCTTCTTCTTTTGTATATCTCCATATAGATTCTCTCCTGACTCTGGTTTCTGGTTATGCATTTCATCTGTAGTACTAGTTGATCTGTTCCTCTGTTTCATTTCCAACTTCATTTAGCAGACTTCACTGACTGATCTTCCATTATGACACCTACAGTATATAAACTCCTGTAACACTCTGTACTTCCTCAGTTCAAATATCATCTTAGATTCTACTCATCTCTGTCTCTCCAGACTAAGTCCCTATACTTGTCCATCTCTGAGTCTTAGGATTGATTCCTATAAGACTATAACTCCAGCTCTACCTTAGGGTAGTCTATCTCCATTTGTTTCTACTCTGGACTTCATCCATAGTAGTCTTATTCCTTGTTCCTGACAAGTCACCGGAAGTCCATCAGACTTACCTCTACTCTGTAGACTGGACTTGTGTTGGATTTCCGTCCTCAAAATAAAGGGCACGTACTTGGGTAAGGGGCGCAGCACATGAGCTGAAGCCAAGCCCTTCAGACATCTCCATTTGAGTATGGTCTTAACACCTGTGGACAGCCTTGATTTGTTCTTCTTCGGTTCCATCTCCATCCTCGGCTGCTTCTTCTTGTTCTAAAAGTAGACATACCTGGATCGCCTGCTTGAGATTGCAGAACATGTCCAGGCCACATGGGATCCAGCATGCAATGTGTATGCACTGAGTTACAACCATGCACACCGAAGGTGAACAGGAGTAGGATGGACCAAGAAGGGCTTGGCTTCAGCTCGTGTGCTATGCCCCTTGCCTGAGTACGTGCCCTTGATTTCGGAATGGGCTAGAACGGAAGTCTGGGTGTTCCAGAACAAGTCCGGGTCAAACAGCAGACTTGTCTGGCGGACATCCGGAGTATGGATAGTGAAGGAGAAACTGGAGTCGAGACTACCAATGGTAGGGTCTCGAGTAGAACAGAGGTATAGACTGAGAATGGAGGTATGGCTACTCCCAGACAAAGTCCGGAGTAGAAGAATAATGAGGGTAGACTACCGGAAGGTAGAGGTGGAGATGTAGTTCCCGGGATGTAGTTCCAGAAACTCAGAGGGAGTAACTAAGGGTATTCGACCAGAGGGAATGACTGTGGGTAACGGAAGTCCTATCCAGCACAGAGTCCAGAATAGGCGGTGCAACGGAGGTTGGTCACCCTATGGATAAATGAAGAGAAAGTCCTAAAGAGATTAGTCCTTAAGACTACAGAGTAGGAGCGGACATGGAGATCCAGTCCAGGGGATGATAGAGGAAAATAGGACCCATAGGGTACAATAATATTCGAACTGAGGATCTACTAAGTGTTACAGGGGGTCTATATACTGTAAGTAAGTATATCAGGATGAGTAAGGATGAGACCGGAGCTAGGAGTGGAGCACATGGAGGAGTGGAAAGGCTATGTATGTGACATATGGAAAGATAGATAATAGATGGAGCGGAGCAATCAAAATGAACTTGGATATGAACAGGGAACAGATCAGATGAATAAGATGGGATGTACATAACTGACAACCGGAGGAATAGGGGTTCCCTATATTTAGAAATGGGCGGAATTGTGTGAATAAGGGCGGGTGACTAAAGCAAGGAGGAACAGGAGTGGAGGCACAGCCTGAGTGTAATGGTACGAAATAATGAAGAGAGAAACTGGAAATGGTAATGATTGTCAGTTAGGGGTTGCAGAGGCAGATGATGCATGTGGTGGGTAGAGAACTGTATGGCCGGTGGAGTATGGAGATTAGATAGGACCGGAGCGGACAGAGATTTAGATGTTCTATAGAACCAAATAGCCGGAGATGGGTGAGGCGGAGTACGGAGGTATTGAGGGGTAAAGGGGAGTGGTATAATGTCCATTGGTTCCGGCGGAAGCAGTACCGGTCTTCAGGACAATCTGGAGGTTTGAGGAGTTGGAATAGGGGCAGATTAGATAGGAACTGAATACTGATTATAGGGTTAGGGTTGATAGAAGCACTGATTTGTGCATGGGATATGACACACTGCTCCCATGGCGTAAGGACTTTATTGCATGATCTTCAAGAATCTCATCAATCTGAAGTTTGGCTGAATGTAAAATCTCACCTTTTTGCCTTTTCAGTCTCATTTTCAATCATTTGTCCTCTATATGCTGCAGGTGAGTTGATCAGAACAATTGATACTATAGTATAACTCACCTCACCTTTTTGAACTTACATCCATCCTTATCAGACGATTTAGATGCATCTGATGCATCCTGAATTCCATGTTTGCTGGGTATCTGAGGTGGTGGTGTGCTAGGAGGAGTACTTACTCCAGAATCATCAGAGCTCATAGATGATGAGCTAGATCCTGAAGATGAAGCTGATGAAATAGAGTTGGATTGTTTGTGGTGAGCCATGGTATTGGAGAGAGAACGATCAGATAAGAAAACATGATTGATATTTGACATGTTATTGATATCTGTTTGACACACATATGTGCACTGAGGGATATTGAAAACAATGAAAAACTCACCCTATTTTAGATGGTGAAAACCTTGCCTGCCACTGTTGCAGCAGACAAAATGAACACATAGAGCTCTCATATCCATTTTGCTATGCCTTTCATGTCTTTCATTGCAGTTTTCACTTTCACTTTCACATTTGTATCTTGCTCTCATTCTGAACTGCACTACACTGTACTAATAACTGTTATTGTTGTCATGATGTTGCAATGTGTATTGTCATAATGATATGAAATGTTTGCTATTATTTGCAGTGCCAGTTTCATCATGATCCAAGTCATTGTCAGAAGAGTATAATACATTTCAAATGATCATGGCATCACTTGCAGAGTATTCCCTCATTTTGTTTTACATATTTGGCTGACTATCCTGAGAAGTGAGTACATTAATTCATTTCCTTGCAGAAGTGTGCTAATAATTCAAAGAGTTATTCTTATGGGGATCAAAAATCTTGGACAATGCCTTTGTCCACACTGTCTCACGTGGAAGAATGAAGTTCATTTGATGGGAATGAGGTGTGATATGAAATGTCACCTCAGACACATGCACAAGGACAATAGCTTCCTGTGCTGAGAAGTTGATGATGCACAGGTCCTGATTTTTCAGTTGGGTGCATCAGTTGATGGGACTTATGTGAAGAATATACTCAATGACAAGTCATTGGTTCCAACTTGAGTAAGTGTCTCATATTGTTGTTGTACTAACTAATTATATGTTCTGTATAGAATGCCTTTTTGGAGAAGTTATCACCACACACTGACTTCAACTGGTTTCGGATGTTTGTCATTGATCAGCTGCATGAATTTGAAATTGGGGTATGGAAGGTGTTGTTTACTCATTTGATGCGCATCCTACATGCAGCTGGGTGAAATGCCATCCAGAAGCTTAATGAGAGGGATGTGATTTGAAATTTGTGCTATGATATTCTAACATTAATAACTAGATATTGAGCTACACCAACATTTGGTAGAGGAACCATCAGAAAGTTTAATAGTAATGCATCATCAATGAAACATCTGGCCACATGCAATTTTGAGGATCTTCTGCAGGTAAGTACTGATTTGATTTAAATGTTCTCAGCACAGTTCTAATGGATATTTATAGTGCACACTTCCAGTATTTGAGGACTTACTGCCCAAGTGGCATAATAAGATCATACTAGATCTTCTTTTCAACTTGGCAGCTTGGCATGGATATGCAAAGCTGTGCATGCATATCAAGGACATCCTCAATTTTTTTGACAAAGCTACAGTTATTCTGGGATGGACTATACACCAGTTCTCCCCGACAACATGTAAGCATTTCCATACTATGGAACTACCTCACAAATATGCATCATGTGGACAGCAGGAAGCAGCATTAGCTTCCAAGCAGCCTGGATCAAGCTTGACCAATGCAGTTCAATCAAGGCCAAAGCGCAAATTGCTTAATCTGAACACCTACAAGTATCACACCCCCAGAGATTATCCAGATTCTATCTGACAGTTCAGTACCACTGATAGCTACAGCATGCAGCCAGTAAGTTTGTTTTTCATTGATTTCACTATATTTATCATAATTTGCTATCTATAGGGCAAACAATAGCACCAATGCATCAAACACTGGTATCCAAAAACCCCTAAAGGCAAGAAGAACACAGTCTTAAGTATGACATGGATTGAGACCAGGGAACAATTGCTAGGGAAGATTGTCAAGGCATGGGCTCTGTTGGCATCAAGAGAAGGTGATCCTGGATCACAGTGCTGCCAACATGAATGCACATCACCAGCAGATCACTATCATATTTCTAAGTATGCAAGGGCCTCACATGATCTCACTGAGTGGCTCAGAGAACTGATGGATGATCTAGCAGTAACAGTACATTATTTTTCATATTCTAGCACTATTAAAGTTTGACTTGAGGTGTAGGATTTTATTCCACAACTGAAAGATCATCTTTTAGGTCGCATTTGTGGTATTGAGTACACCAGTGTAGAGAATCACCATTCTCTAGGCTCACAATGGCCATATCATGACTTCCTCACACACAGTTCACTGCCAAAGTCACACCATCATTCTCTATGCATCAGTACTGCATTTCAATGGATCTCCCAATCAAGTGATGTGTTTCCCACACTGCACGCACATAAGCAAAGCATTCCTGTGCTAGGCAATGCTCCTGCATGCATGCTGTCCTCATGCTCCATTGTGCATTCACACACTTCATTGCTAGCATGTGTAACCATCCATCCAATGTCCATCCAACCCATTGGTGTGTAGTATGTCTTTATTTCTTGTTATCTAACATGTTACTGCATTGTTACATATGTATGTACTGTCTATAATGCTTTTTAGTGCCTTACATACAGTGCTTAGCTAACTTCAGTTCATGTTCCCTCAACCCTCTGGGAGCTGAGGAGGCATTAGGTACCTTCCCTTACCTTCATACCATGAGGTAGAATCGTTGCAGCTGCACTTAGAGTCCATTTCTATCTATTTGCCTTAAGACCATCACTTTTTGAGCTATTAGTGCGAATCTTGTCACCTTATCTCAGTTGGATAGCCAGACAGCTCCTGGTTAGACTCAGCTAATTTCTGGAAATGATTGATAAGTATGTTACAAAGACATTAGTAAAAACATTAGTAAGAAACATTCATAAAACTCTGGAGTAGTTTCTGCTCTGGGCATGGCCACAATGTGGTTGTGCTGGTCCGGACCTCTTATTCTCCAGTCTCTGGATTGTCACTGGACTGACTGGAGATAGGAATGGACTTACTGCTGGACATGTCAGAGATGTCAGACTCCAACATGAACCCAGCTATATTAGTTAACAGTAGATATGTATGGTAATAGACTCACATGTTTACATAGAAGTAAAGCCAATCTTTACCCAAATCTCCCTTGCATTGGACAAATGATTCTAGAAGGAGTTCATCAGTCTGGCCCTTCTCAAATGCTGGAATGAGGTGTGTACCCCAAATAACAACATCAGGATCTAAAAACCTGAAGGCAGCAGGGTCTTTGCCTCTAATAAAGCCAAGGCGGTGTAATCGCTTTGCCAACAAACCTGCCCTGTAACTTACATCCTGTCCAAACCAATGCATGAATAACAAATCCATTTGGCATGGTTTTTCCATGCATGTATCATTGTAGTCCCAGACATCAATGTGGAAAATTTGAATGATCCAAGCATACCAATATGGATGTCAATTGTCATTGGCCTCATGTGAGAGAACCATAATATTGGCACAGGTACATGGATTAAGCGAGTCTTGCTCTCATCATAGGTCATAGGTCATGTAGTTGATGTGGAGGACACTGTGCTCATGAATCTTGTTGTTAGCAATTGAGATTTCATTATGGTCCTCATCTGTGAATTTGAGTTCATCACCAGTGTGGGAAACACAACACAGCTTGGTAAAGCTGTCTATGTGTGTGGGGCGATATATTCAACCCTTAGGGGAAGCAAGTAGCAGCAAGGTAGATTCACTGATGGCTGGTGGTGTCTGGCAAAGTGCATGATAAGTGTGATGATGTGCAAGGGAGTGCAAAGCATGAGAGTGTGACACTAATAGGGCATTAAGTGCAGGGATGTTGTGCACTGTGTGGGAAAGCTTTGCGTGATGCAGGGAATGCACAGCAAGGCAGTCTGACAATATGGGAATGGTCTGAGGTCATATATAGGTTGTAGTGATATGATATCTTCGATAGCTGCATGGTTTTCAGTGTTCTTTGAGCGTGTAAAGCAATGAGTTAGACATATACAGTGGCTCAAAAAAGTGTCCAAATGTTTGTGCATTTTTGAGTAATTGGATCATAGCAAGCCAGCACCTAAATATAACATATGGGTATAGGGACATGTCTGAAGGCCCTACATCATAGCTTGAATCTGAGCTATCTAGCGTGGGAACACAACCTTATATGGGCAAGATATGGTAATTCTATTCCCATGACTCATTTGGACACTTTTTTGACTTTATATTAAAATCACAAAATGAAACCATTCATATATAATATTCTTAATGAAAGTGCATCTAAAAAAGTGAGGGGGTCGAACTTCGCTTTGACCTGCTCGTGAGCAGTTTGGATTTGGCTTAGCTCAGGTCTGCACTCGTAATGCACTCTTTTGTATAAATTCAGACCCTGAGCTGCAATTTATGTGTGATTTCGCGATTAACGAGATTATCGAAAGCAAATCAAGATTATCGAAAGCAAATCAAGATTATCGAAAGCAATCAGTAGCCTATCTATCTATGTTACAATGTGATTTGTAGATCATTGTTATCAGCTTCGGCAACAGTGCGCATCTGCGACGGTCCAACCTCGAGAATATCAAGCATGTAAGCCTCAAAAGTGATTTTCTCTTCTCCCTCAAGGCCGTCGAGAGTGTTGATGATCTTGATGAACTTATTGTGGTGGCCGAGGCCCGAGAAAGGGTCAACAGTTGGGTTTATGATCCCCTGCTCCTGCAGTACGCAGTGGACCACTGCGCCAGCAGTCGCGACGACGTACCGAAGCTTTTGCAGTGGCGACTCGTCAAGGAAGCGCTCGTATCTAAAAAACCAGATAAACCGAATCACGACATGTTTGATGAATGGATGAATGAATCGCTTGTCAATGTGTATATGACCGTCCTAGAATATAATTAGACATTTATTGTACCGAAAACATATACACATGCCGCATCGAAACGGTAAGAGTGCATGAACGATAACGTGTTGATGAGTGCAGTGATGATGTGTATCCGATATTGTATCGGCGTGCGCCCCGATGTATCATTTCCCGAGCGGTATAGCTCGTACGCATAAGGGACTCCACTACGTGCGATTTCTACGATTTTCCCGCGGGCAATGCTGAGTGATTGAGACACGCTGCGATATTGTTCCTTCGTAACGATTCGGTTAATTGAAACTACGAGGTTTATTAGTGCTAGGAATCGTGTATGAGTGTTGTAGACATGCTCACCAGTTAGCGAACTAAAGCGCGGGACCGATTTCAAGATCGCGTCGTTGACGATGCGTTTGCGATCTCCCGGCGTTTGCGACATGGCGTCTTGCGAGAAAATCGAGCGGACAACCTGCTTTTTCGCGTCGCGCACGATCTGCGCATGAACGTCCTCTCCTATCTGAATCTCGTTGGTACGAGGTGCCCGCGATGACAATGTTTCCATCGCAGGCGCTGGTGCTGTGTCGGCGGCAACGGTACTTCGTCCATCAGGAGTTGTGACAGGTCGTGGGACCATATATGGTGTCGAGGGCATTGATATTTGCCTCGATGTGCGTCTCGCGGTTCTCGCGGGGCCTAGAGTCTATTAAAAATGTCAGTAGAGTTAGGTTGTAACAAGTAAGTAAACACCTACGTGCACCACATCAGTGTGAGGTATTTCACCCCTTCGCATTGAAGTCAGATCCGGCGGCTTGTACGCAGGCACTAAATGTATTCCGGCGTCCGGCGTATCTTGAATAAATCACGGTAAGGTGGGTAGGTGATTGTGTGAGCTTGAAGATGATGCCAGCGCTTGGTTGTTTATTAATAATCAGGCGCCAGTAGATGTACGGCGACTCACCAGCTCCACCATCATCCCGACCATACAGAAAGTCGAGATCGAAATTCCCGTTCTGATTGACATGGAAGGTTGGTGGTAAGTCATTAGACTCGTTACCTTTGAGCGCCATTGGGGGAGGGGGGGGGGTGGCGATGGTGGCGATGGTGGCGATGGTGGCGATGGTGGCGATGGTGGCGATGGTGGCGATGGTGGCGATGGTGGCGATGGTGGCGATGGTGGCGATGGTGGCGATGGTGGCGATGGTGGCGATGGTGGCGATGGTGGCGATATTGATTCGTTAGTTAGTGTCGGGAGTGCTGCGGTGCATATTTCACTCACCGGCTCCTTCGTATGGGTCAAAACCATCGTTGGGCATCCGTGGTCGCTCAGAAAGGATGTTGAGCTGGTTGCTAACTGGCTGTCCCGATGGATTCAGCCCAGAACCCCTAGGTGGTTTGGGAACGGGAGCCTTGCTTTTCCGTTTCGTACCACGCCCACCTTGCATCCAGCTGACGGTGGTAGGCAGAAGAGAGTAAGGAACTGGCTGCAATCGATAACGATGCGGCGGGTGCTTTATTTTACATTGAGTAGTACCGCAAAGAACAACACGCGCAAACTCATAGTACAACGCTGTACAAACTTCAAAAAGGGCATAAGTAACGAGAAATTTGATACAAGAAACGGGCGTCTATCTACAATCATAACGAATCAGCGTGAGAAAAAATGAATTCAGCGGTTGTGTACACATACCACTGGATAATTCTTACTGGTCTTCGTCCGAGTACCCATCCAAGCTATCTTCATCCACAACCGAAGGTACATTTAAGGGTGTTTTGCTGCTAGATTCGCCTGTTGATGCTGAGAAAATGCCCTCGGAATGTTTCCCTAAGAACTTCTCGACTTGGTGTGATTGGGTAGTGAGAGCTCGGAGAATCTCGTATTCGTCATCATAGACAGCTTGAAGGTAGTTAGTGTCGTCCTCAACTTCTGTCAGGTTGCGCGAAGAAAACCATGCTCTCATTCTCTCCAACTTGGCATCCTCTAACCCCAGAAGCTGCTTGTTATCGGCATGCAATGCTTGAAGGAATGACCCTTGGCGCTCCATCTCTTCAAGTTCCCACGCCGTCGTCAACAAACGTTGACGCGCAGTCTCGCGGGAAGCAAGCTTCGCTTTGAATGCCTTGTACAAGGTTGCGAGGCTCAATTGTGAGAGGCCTCTCTCTGCTAGTTCCTCATTCTTATAATAAATGAATGTTGAGAATGAACGAGTAATCAATATACTGATAAAAGACGTCACCTCTTCAATTTCTTCGGGAGTGAATTCTGGTTGGCGGATTCTCCCCGTTACACGAGCTGCAAACCGAAGCTCCAATGGAGCTGGGTGGAGGTGGTATGGTTGATGTTTCCTGGCCATTCGATCCTGCAGGTACTGTCCGCGACGGGAAGTGCCTGGCGGAGTACTAGGAGGCCTGAAGAATAGGCTCTCTTTCCCATCTGGAGCCATTGGCACATCATCCGAGGGGGAACGAGGACAGGGTGATCCCATTGGATCAGACCCAGACAGAACAGAGGTCATGGAATCAGGGGAGAGCTTTGTCTTATCTTTGGGGAAGTCCACAAAGTCCCCAGTAGTTAGTTCAACAAGAGTTCTACCACTTGATCCTCCGCTAGAATTGGTGGGACTGCTTGACCGAGGGGGAGAGGATGGGGGAGAGGATGTCGGAGGCGTGAAATCCATCACTTGGAGTGTCAGCAATTGAGCAACAGCGAGTTACCAGCGATTCCAAGCAAATGACGAATGCCTATGGGAAGTGAGCGGAGTCTCAAAGACTTAGGCAAATTTTTGCGCAGTCCGTGCATACCAAATTGATTGGCACGTAGTAAAAATCTGTTAAGAATGTGCATATTTCCTCACTGTAGTCAATTGACGACATACCTTCATATCTTGGACAGGCTGTGCCCCAATTGTCAAGGAGAATTTCCAACGATCCAAGCAATCACAGATCATCTCAATGCTCAGTCTACTTGCTGGCCATCTGATGCGCGTCCGCAAGAATTGCCTGTCCCTCCAGCATTCCGTCGAGGTAATCATCCGACCAGTCATATACCCGTTACTGGTCGTTGTCATCCACATTCTGGATATATTTTCGGCGTTGGCAAAAACATGTTCGATAAGCTGGAAGACGATGAACATGCGTATCGGCGAAAGGCTAACCCTTACTACCCTTTCCATGATGAAGGCGAATGGCAATTAGGAAAGTTCTTGGTTGAACATCTTACTCAAACTCAGATCGACAAGTTTTTAAAGTTAAAATGGGTAAGTTAAAATGGGTGACTGCGGCAGACCTAAGCTTTTGCCAACAAGTCTGATTCCTACACCCACAGTTTAACACTCACGCAAGACCATCCTTCACCTTGAAGGATCAACTCATAGGCTGGATGGACGTACTGCCCTGTTTCACGGAGTGGAAAGTCTCCGGGTTAGAATTTACTGGTTACAAGACGGATCAGCCTATAGAACTCATTTGGCGCGACGCGTTGGATGTTGTCAAACAACTTTTCAGCAATCCGACCTTTGCCAACCACATGACATTTGACCCACATGTGGTCCAAGTCGGAGATCAGCGTGAATATGGAGATTATATGAGCGCTGACATGGCATGGAAAATCCAGGTCAATTTGTTCTGTTAGTCTACACTCGCAAATTGATGGTTTTTCTAGGATCATCTCCCTGTGGGCGCAACTCAAGTCCCAATCATATTAGGTTCTGATAAAACTCCTGTGACACGAGTTACCGGTGGGCTTGAGATGCACCTGGTTTTCATCACCATCGGCAATATCGATTCTGAAGTTCGCTCTAAGGCAACATTACGAGCTTGGCGCTGTGTGGCTTACATGCCGATCATCAAGTTCAAAGTGCATCCAGACTATCAGACAATTCTACAGGCACGGCTATGGCACAAATGCATGGATCTCATTTGTGCCAACCTGAAGGCTGCAGCGGCGGAGGGCTGTTTCATGCCTGATCCCTTCCGATATATTCGCTACGTCTTTACACCACTCATTGCCCACGTATGCGACCTGCCAGAGGCCAGCATGATCGCTGCAGTCAGCAAGAATGCATCCCCTCTGACCATGGCAACACAAAAGGAATTCGGTGATGGGATCCTCCACCCCCCTCGTACTGGGCGACATACACTACAACTTATTGTCGACATATCCGAAACAGTCGATCCTTGGAATCTTGACAAATTCCAGAAAGCGGCTAAAGCCATCTATCTGTCTGGAGTTCATATGCCATATTGGCGTGATTGGACATATGCATGTCCGTCCGTCTTCCTCGCTGGCAAAATTCTCCATACCGGCCACAAGTTTTTCTTTGATCATCCGCTCAATTGGGTAAAAGAGACTGTAGGCAATCAAGAGCTCGATGCCCGCTTCACCGTTCAGCATAAGCGGGTCGGAACACGCCACTTCGCAAAAGGTGTCACCCACGTTAAGCAAATGACAGGGCGTGAGCACAGAGATATCCAATGCACTATCATTGCTTCAATTGCGGGGGCCGCTCCACCTAGATTCATTCATGCGATTCGTGCCCTCATAGACTTCATCTACCTCGCACAAAATCCGGTTCATTCGCGCGACTCGCTAGAGTCAATGGCAGAGGCGCTCTCGGATTTCCACTCCTTCAAGGATGCCATCATTGATGCTGGGGCAAGGAGAGGGAAGAGCGGTGCCAAAGAAGATTTTTTCATCCCTAAGCTGGAGCTATTGCAAAGCTTTTGCGGGACGGTGCGGAGACTGGGCTCGTTGATGCAGTTTTCAGCTGATGTGACAGAGCGCTTGCTCATCACACACTGCAAGGATCTCTTCAATCGGACGAGTCGGCAAAGCAAAGATTTTGGTTTGCAGTGTGTGCGGATCCTTAACCGGCAAGAGTCAATGGAAATCTTTGACCTGTCTGCACTGTTGCATTCTCGTGGTGCATCACTGGTCAATGCTATACACGCCGAGGATGAAGATGTTACAACCACTAACCCTGCGCTCTCCTGGGTTTCCCAGTGTGGGAAACAACTCCGCAGTAGGCGGATATAGTGTTGGGTCAAATGCTATACCTGCTGCTTCACTTGCAAGGCAAGAACGTTCGACCCTAAAGGGGTCTGCTACTGATATAAGTCTGATAGTTAGTATCTAAGGTCGTGGAAAGGTAAAGGAACAAGTCCGAAGGTATGTGGACCAAGTCCGGAGGTCAAAATGTCGGGTCCGAAGGTATACTACCAAGTCCGAGGCGTGGGAAAGCGGGTCCGAAGCTTCGGGTCGTTGGGTTACAGATAATAGCACGGGAATGGGTGCGGAAAGCGTCGGACTATGTCCGGAAACAAGGGAAAGTCAGGGAAAACGAATGGCAAGGGTTTCGGGTGCGAAGCGGGTGCGGAACAGGTGTGAACCAGGTATATTCAGCCAGGTAACAGGTAAGGACAGGTATGTGACCAAGTAGATGGGAAGTCCCACCTACAGTAAAGTAAAGAGTGCTTGGTCGTACTACCAGTCCTATATAACTAGCTACGTAGAAATCCGGAATATCAAAAACAGGAAAACATCGGGTCCGGTGATAGGTAAACTAACATGAGGCGCTGTGGACGTGTGAGAACACAGGTAATAACGCTGTATACTGCATCAGCCATGGGAAATAAGCTACTACGCACCAGTGGGGTTGGACGGAACGGACAGGACATAGGACGGACGGGTTTCCGAAGGTATGCGAGTGGGTCCGGTGCATCTCCAGTGATGTCCGGCGGGTCCGAGGCTCGGAGAGCGCGGGAAAGCGTCGGGTTTGAGCGGGTTTCATCGGAGATGACTGGAGTGACTGTACTGATGTCCGGATAACTGGGCTTTCGACGTACTCCGTGAATTGGGCCTCTGCAGGGCTGTGGACAGAATGTTCACGATGTAGGAAACATTCTCACTGCAGCCCTGCAGAGGCCCAATTCACGGAGTACGTCAAAAGCCCAGTTATCTGGACATCAGTACAGTCATTCCCAGTCATCTCTGACGAAACCCGCTCAAACCCGACGCTTTCCCGCGCTCTCCGAGCCTCGGACCCGCCGGACATCACCGGAGATGCACCGGACCCGCTCGCATACCTTCGGAAACCCGTCCGTCCTATGTCCTGTCCGTTCCGTCCAACCCCACTGGTGCGTAGTAGCTTGTTTCCCATGGCTGATGCAGTATACAGCGTTATTACCTGTGTTCTCACACGTCCGCAGCGCCTCATGTTAGTTTACCTATCACCGGACCCAATATTTTCCTGTTTTTGATATTCCGGATTTCTACGTAGCTAGTTATATAGGACTGGTAGTACGACCAAGCACTCATTACCTTACTGTAGGTGGGACTTCCCATCTACTTGGTCACATACCTGTCCTTACCTGTTACCTGGCTGAATATACCTGGTTCACACCCGTTCCGCACCCGCTTCGCACCCGAAACCCTTGTCACTCGTTTCTATTGACCTTCCCTTGTTCCCGGACATAGTCCGACGCTTTCCGAACCCGTTCCATTGCTATTACCCATAACCCGACGACCCGAAGCTCCGGACCCGCTTTTCCCGCGCCTCGGACTTGGTATTATACCTTTGGACCCGCTGTTTTGATCTCCGGACTTGGTCCGCATACCTTCGGACTTGTTTCTTTACCTTTCCACGACCTTAGACACTAACTATCAGACTTATATCAGTAGCAGACCCCTTTAGGGTCGAACGTTCTTGTCTTGCAAGAGAAGCAGCAGGCATAGCATTCACCCAACATTATATCCGCCTACTGCAGAGTTGTTTCCCACAACGACACCGGGTTCTCCCTGACGAAGCGAAATCTGTCCATGGTCCTCGACCTGTCCATAACCACTTCCTCAAGGGCATCCTCTCCAGAGACACACTCACCACCTTTCAATTAAATGTAACGCCTGATTACAAATCGCTATCGCTGGTTGAGATTCGCACAAAGTACTCGCTCCCTGACTTGGATATCGCACTTGCCGACTTTATTCATAATTCATCCCAGTTCACTGGCGAGCATACACGCTGGGATACCAGTTATGGTCGCTTCTGCACATGGGACAAATTTCGACTACAGCTTCACTCTGCATTCCAGCCACGAATCATAATGCCAAGCAGAGTGATACAAGCTTACCCACCGAGCAACGCTTTCCCCTTCGGCAACTGCGATACTGTTCTTGTTGAAACCATGGGCGATGATGGTCAAATGAGTATGTATCTTCCTGCGCTTGTTTCCAGTACTGATTCTATCTTTTTTTAGGAAGTCGCGTCGCACAAGTTCGACTGATCTTCCAGCCAACGATTCGACGAGGTTCCAATGTGGACCTTCCAACATACCTCTCTGGTCCACTTCTGTACATCCAGTACTTCCACTTTATCACCTCTCCTGACCAACAACCCGAACTTGCAATGTGGACCGTGGAGTGCACGTCCGTTCAAGATAACACTGGTAATCGCTATAGGCAGGGCGCTGTGGTACAAATAACAGACGTAACACACGCTGTTGAACTCATACCATGTTTCGGCGAGAAGGCCGCCAGTGATGTTTCATCGGCCACTTGCTTGGAAAGCTATGAGCGTTTCTTTTTGAACAACTTCACAGACAAGGAGAGTTATCATACATTCAGTACCGAGTTTATATAGACAGTGGCTATCGATTGTATCAATTGCTATCTTATTTATCGAACTGTATCTCTGAGCCTATCACAAGATCTTATCAACGAAAGATAACTGGGCTTCAGTTTTATCAGCCAGATATGGCGAGTGATAATGGCGTTCAGCATCTCCACCAATCGCATGAGTTCGCTACTGAAGTCGTAAGCATTCGTAAGTGTCCGTAACGCGCGTAAGTTAAGCGTTCATTTCAGTGGTTTTGCAGATGTGGTACCATAATAATAATATGGTCTGATTTTAATATTATCTGAATATATCAACCCACATAAGATCATGAAATTTAATATAATCATCATCAAGCCCATCTCCTCTGCTCAAAAGGATAATATCCTTGTTCTCTGTACCTCTGGTCTATCTGTCAGGAAAATTGCTTCCAAAACTAATCTTTGCAAGTCTACTATTGCTACAGTTGTAAAGCAGAACATACCAGATAAGGAAAATGCTAAAATGGGATGTCCTCCCAAGCTCACCCACTGAACAAAAGAGCTGTTGTTCATCAATTTCTGTCTGGGAAGGCTTCAAATGCTGTGCATGTCACCAAGTTCATCAATTTCATTATCTCTACTCCTGCCTCCACCCAAACAATCAGAAACACCCTCAAGGCAGCCAATCTTAAGGCTGTAACCAAGAAGAAAAAACCTCCTCTCTCAGCAGCTCATAGGAAGAGAAGACTGGCCTTTGCTTTGCAGCACCAATATTGGACTGTGGAAGACTGGAAGAAGATTATTTGGTCAGATGAAACAAAAATCAATAAAATGGGGTCAGATGGCCAGGAATATGTATATAAAAAGGCAGGAGAACCACGAGGAGAAAGAGAAGTCAAGGGTATACTGAAGTTTAGAGGAGGAAGTATGATGGTTTGGGGCTGTATGGGGTGGAATGGTGTGGTATTCTCTGTGAGGTGGAGGGAATGATCAATGCAGAGTAGTACATCTTTATCCTAAAGGAGTGTCTATTCAGAAGCATGCAGGAATCAGGAATTGATGAAGAAGACATTATCTTTCAACAAGATAATGACCCCAAGTATACCTCAAAGCTGGCCACAAAATGGTTTGAAGACCATGTCATCAATGTTTATTATGGCCAGCACAGTCTCCAGACCTCAATCCCATTGAACATAACTGGGAATCACTCAAAAGACTACTTGCTGCCTATCAAGACCCTCCAAAGGGGTGCTTTGAACTGTGGGAGAGAGTTGCAGTAGAATGGGAAGAAATTATCATAGGGGAGTGTCAGAAATTGATGGAAATTATGCCTAGATGGGTTACAGCGGTTATTAAAGCCAAGGAGGGTAACATAAAGTACTAGAATTATATAATAAGACTGGTTTAACACAAAGTCAAAAAAGTGTCCGAATGAGTCATAAGAATAGAATTACCATATCTTGCCCATATAAGGTTGTGCTCCCACGCTAGATAGCTCAGATTCAAGCTATGATGTAGGGCCTTCAGACATGTCCCTATACCCATATGTTATATTTAGGTGCTGGCTTGCTATGATCCAATTACTCAAAAATGCACAAACATTCGGACACTTTTTTGAGCCACTGTATATACTCTTAGCAAGTAGTTGAACATCTCAGTTCTAATTAATAGACTGAGATGTAGGTCCGATGTTTTCTTATTATTCTTACTAGTACTAACAAGTACTATAGTTATTGTTCTAGGTACATATTATCACACAAGAGTTCTAATCAATAGACTGAGATTTGTTGTTCTAGTATCTCTGGTCATTTGATCTCCTGATCTCTGCCTGGTTCTCTGCTCCGACCCTAGTAATAGTAACTCCACCTGGACTTCATACTACCAGACTTTCAGAATTCCAACCCCCTGTCTACCTCATAAATTTATCAGTTTGTTGATAGGGACATGTTTATTCACTATTGAGGGGGTGGTGTTGGCCACAAGATATCATGCAGATGGGATGAGTTTCTGCAAAGTGATGGGGCTGAGGTTGTAGAAGAAGAGGAAGAGGAGGCAGAGAATGACAAAGAGAACAATAATGATGAAGCAGAGGAGGAGGAGGAAGAGGAAGAAGAGGAAGAAGATCCCGACAGGATAGAAGCAGACAAGGGAGAAGAGTTGGATGATGACTTCCTGGCAGCAGAGGGGTATGATGCTCTGTAGTTCCAATTAGTATACCATTGTTATTGATCCATTGTTCAGTTGTTGATCCATTGTTGATTTACCAGTGTGCTGTTACAACCCAACAATTTTATCATTGTTTGACAGTGCCGGTGTAGGAAACATTCTCGCTGCAGCCCTGCAGAGCCATATATTACGGAGTACGTCAAAAGCCCAGTTTTCCGGACATCAGTACAGTCACTCCCAGTCATCTCCGACAAAACCCACTCAAACCCGACGCTTTCCCACGCTCTCCGAGCCTCGGACCCGCCGGAGATGCACCGGACCCACTTGCATACCTTCGGAAACCCATCCGTCCTATGTCCTGTCCATTCCGTCCGACCCCACTGGTGTGTAGTAGCTTATTTCCCATGGCTGATGCAGTATACAGCATTATTACCTGTGTTCTCACACATCCGCAGTGCCTCATGTCAGTTTACATATCTCCGGACCCGATGTTTTCCTACTTTTCTATATTCCGGATTTCTACATAGCTAGTTATATAGGACTGGTAGTACGACCAAGCACTCTTTACTTTACTGTAGGTGGGACTTCCCATCTACTTGGTCACATACCTGTCATTACCTGTTACCTGGCTGAATATACCTGGTTCTCACCCGTTCCGCACCCGCTTCGCACCCGAAACCCTTGCCATTCATTTTCCCTGACTTTCCCTTGTTTCCGGACATAGTCCGATGCTTTCCGAACCCGTTCCCTTGCTATTATCCATAACCCGACAACCCAAAGCTTCAGACCCGCTTTTCCCGCGCCTTGGACTTGGTATTATACCTCCGGACCCGCTGTTTTGACCTCCGGACTTGGTCCACATACCTTCAGACTTGTTCCCTTACCTTTCTGTGACCTCAGACACTAACTATCAGACTTACATCAGTAGCAGACCCCTTTAGGGTCGAACGTTCTTGCCTTGCAAGTGAAGCAGCAGGTATAGTATTCACCCAACATTATATCCGCCTACTGCAGAGTTGTTTCCCCCAACTGGAGCCCACCACGAGGGGTTCATCTGATTAAGTTTCAATTTTTGGCATTTTTAGGTCTTACCCGGAAACCCGCACTTCGGACCCACTTTCCCACGCTTCGGACCCGCTAATCCGCAACCATGATGCCCCTTTCTAGCTCCGGACTTGCCCCCCGTTTCACCGGAAACCCGTACGAATTACTGACATTCCTGCAGATAGTACACCAACTCAGACAAGACAATGGATTACCTGACAAAGACCTGATCAAGTACGCCCTAAGGTACACTGTCCCTGAGGAGGGAGAAGTTTGGAAATTTTGCGATACCTGCACTGGTGACAATTTTACGGACTTTGCTAATGAGATTTTGGACATGTACCCCTGTGGGGAAGATAAACACTACACCAGACCTGCTAACCCGACGTTTTGCGAAACTCCGGACCCGCTTTCCCGCACTCTCCGAGCCTCGGACCCGATGCCCAGATACCCGGAACCTGCAGCACCAGTAGTCCCAGTAGTTGCATTACATGTAGAAATACCTGTCAATGAACCCGCACCTCAAACCCCGGCCATGGATGAAGAAGTACAGCAACCTGTCAAAACTCCAGACAACCCGACGATCTCTGATGCACCCGCACCCGCTAACCCGACCCACGGGAACCCGCTTTTTGCAGCAGAAACATTGGATATGTTCACAGAGGTTATTGGCACAGGTGTACTGACACCGGACATTTCCAGTTTAGATCCAAAGACCCTAGGAGACACAAACCCCAGAAAACCCGAAATCTCCGCACCTGATTACCCAGACATATGGGATATTGACATTGGAGTCCTAGACTATGAACCTGAAATCTCCGCACCTTGTCACCCAGATATCACTGACACCTTCGTACTTGCAGCAACTGTCCTGTTACTCACCGGTTACATTTTATGGTATAGGTTTAGCATGCACCCGACCAACCCGAAGACCCAACCCGCATCTCCGCAAACCCGCACCCTCGGACCCGCTTTTCCCGCGCTCTCGGACCTGCAAAACCCGCTTTTTCGACACCCGGCCCACCCGCACCTCAGAAACCAATACCAGCACCCAGTATACGGTTTTTACCAGTACCCTCGGCCATCGCACTCAAGGATGGCACTCACCCGGTATGAATGTGGAAGACGTGCCCAAATCCGGAAAAAGCAGTGACCCGGAAACCCGGACCCACATAACCCGAAAAACCCGGAAATGCAGATATACATACCAGGAACTTGCACATATGTCAGAAGTCACTCGTTTTACCCCAGGTTTCGTCTGGTGATTTTCCTTACATACCCAAGCCCCTATTTTACCTTCGGACCCACAGACTCAGACTAGCACCAGACAACTTCGGACTATAGCATCGGACTTGTAAAAACGCGGAGACAAACCCCAGTATTGATTTCTTTTTACTTTGAACCGTGAAACCCGCACACGCCCTTATTTACATAGAAAACCCGGAAACCCGAAAACCCGGAAACATCGGACTTGCACCATGGTAGAGAGAACCCGGAAGTTGCATGATGAAGCTAAGTTGGATGGTACTCCGCACACCTGTACCAGGATTCTTACCCAATTGATACCTTTGCTTCGCACTTTTGATCATTTTTTTTCTCTATTTTTTCAGACACCCTAGTGGGGAGACCCAGACATCGGACATAGGGGACTCGGAAATTGGACCCGGACACTTGGAGACCTAGCATCAGACCTGGAGATTTGGAGATATGTTGCAGAGATGTACAGAAGTGATTGGAAGAGACATTAACGCAGAGAAACCTAGACCCGGACATGTACCCGCATTTTTGCACCTCTTCCGGACATGTTCCCGTGCACCCGCACCCTCGGACCCGCTTTTCCCATGCACCTGCACCCTCGGACCTGCTTTTCCCGCACACCCGCATACCCTCAGACTTGTTCCCACACATTCAGCAGTATGTTGAGACACAAAACCCTATCATTCCGCACCTGTCCCCCAGTGATGCGCCACATACCCGGATACTTTTGACTATGTTCTCGCACTACCCACAAACCCGCACCTGTCAACCCGACACTTTCCCACGCTCTCCGAGCTTCGGACCCGGCGGATACCTTTGGACATTGTCATACACCCTTGGATACATCAGATTCATTGTCCCCTGTTTACCCGCTGTCGTGAACATTCTGTCCACAGCCCTGCAGAGGCCTAATTCACGGAGTACGTCGAAAGCCCAGTTATCCGGACATCAGTACAGTCACTCCAGTCATCTCCGATGAAACCCGCTCAAACCCGACGCTTTCCCGCGCTCTCCGAGCCTCGGACCCGCCGGAGATGCACCGGACCCACTTGCATACCTTCGGAAACCCGTCCGTCCTATGTCCTGTCCGTTCCGTCCAACCCCACTGGTGCGTAGTAGCTTGTTTCCCATGGCTGATGCAGTAGGCAGCGTTATTACCTGTGTTCCCACAAGTCCGCAGTGCCTCATGTCAGTTTACATACCTCCGGACCCGATGTTTTCCTATTTTCTATATTCCGGATTTCCACGTAGCTAGTTATATAGGACTGGTAGTACGACCAAGCACTCTTTACTTTACTGTAGGTGGGACTTCCCATCTACTTGGTCACATACCTGTCCTTACCTGTTACCTGGCTGAATATACCTGGTTCACACCCGTTCCACACCCGCTTCGCACCCGAAACCCTTGTCACTCGTTGCCATTGACCTTCCCTTGTTTCCGGACATAGTCCGACGCTTTCCGAACCCGTTCCCTTGCTATTATCCGTACCCCGACGACCCGAAGCTCCGGACCCGCTTTTCCCGCGCTTCGGACTTGGTAGATTACCTTCGGACCCGACGTTTTGACCTTCGGACTTGTTCCTTTACCTTTCCACGACCTTAGATACTAACTATCAGACTTATATCAGTAGCAGACCCCTTTAGGGTCGAACGTTCTTGCCTTGCAAGTGAAGCAGCAGGTATAGCATTCACCCAACATTATATCCGCCTACTGCGGAGTTGTTTCCCACACCGCATACTACTGTCATGACCAGTGATTACCCGCATGTCCTGGTTGCCAAACTTGCATGTTTGTCAATGTTTCACCGGTAACGGCTGACTGTGGACAGTCAGATTCTAAAGCCCCTAGGAGATGTAGGAAACATTCTCGCTGCAGCCCTGCAGAGCCACATATTACAGAGTACATCAAAAGCCCAGTTTTCCGGACATCAGTACAGTCACTCCCAGTCATCTCTGACAAAACCCACTCAAACCCGACGCTTTCCCACGCTCTCCGAGCCTCGGACCCGCTGGAGAAGCACCGGACCCACTCGCATACCTTCAGAAACCCATCCGTCCTATGTCCTGTCTGTTCCATCCGACCCCACAGGTGTGTAGTAGCTTATTTCCCATGGCTGATGCAGTATACAGCGTTATTACCTGTGTTCTCACACGTCCGCAGTGCCTCATGTCAGTTTACATATCTCTGGACCCGATGTTTTCCTACTTTTCTATATTCCGGATTTCTATGTAGCTAGTTATATAGGACTGGTAGTACGACCAAGCACTCTTTACTTTACTGTAGGTGGGACTTCCCATCTACTTGGTCACATACCTGTCATTACCTGTTACCTGGCTGAATATACCTGGTTCTCACCCGTTCTGCACCCACTTTGCACCTGTAACCCTTGCCATTCATTCTCTTTGACTTTCCCTTGTTTCTGGACATAGTCCGACGCTTTCCAAACCCGTTCCCTTGCTATTATCCATAACCCGACAACCCAAAACTCTGGACCCGCCTTTCCTGCGCTTCGGACTTGGTAGATTACCTTCGGACCCACTGTTTTGACCTCCAGACTTGGTCCGCATACCTTCGGACTTGTTCCTTTACCTTTCCGTGACCTTAGATACTAACTATCAGACTTATATCAGTAGCAGACCCCTTTAGGGTCGAACGTTCTTGTCTTGCAAGAGAAGCAGCAGGCATAGCATTCACCCAACATTATATCCGCCTACTGCGGAGTTGTTTCCCACACTGGTACAAAACTTTAATGAGCTACATATAACATTATTGCCAACTTATAACTACTATAGAATGTCACTACCACCTTACACCTACAATATAACCTCGCTCCCACTATGATTGAGCTGCATTTACCATGATGTCAATGTGGGGAGGGTTTATCATGTGCCAATCACATATGACATGCGCATACATGAGGCCATAACACTCGATCGTGTGAAACGTTCTTAATAAGGTAATGTTACCCGTTGTGACATTTGGGCAGTTTTGGTGATGTTCGAGCCTTCGAGGTCCCCCGTATCGTGAATGGCATACTGGTGTGTGCAGCATGCCACAGGCCCATTCGTCGATGACTAAGATTTCCGGGGATCTTAGGTCAGAACTGGTAGACTTGCAAAGCAACCTATACCATCTGATCATGCCCGATATCTCTGCACATACCACGAGGCAGATGAATGCACTGTAGCCAGTGCGATTGATGGTGCTCTTTCCGCCAAGGCTGAGTGGAAAGCCATGCCTTGGAACGATCTTCCTGCGTGCTGCTGAGCTCGTTAGCGGCAAGTACCATTACCAGTTGGTGACAGCTACTATGTTTGGTCAAGGAAAGAACGTGTGGCAGGCTGAGATCGATGCTGCCGCAGAGGGGTGTAAGATGGAATTATCTTGGTGACAGTCGATTGATGGATCTTTCGTAGCTCTCGGACTTCTTCCGTTTCGGCCTCAAATATGTCGAGGAGCTCTACGCACAGCAGCCTCCCAATCGAACTTAGCAGGATCATAGAAGTAATCCAGTATCCATTCTACGAAGCTACTTCTAATGCTTGTATAGCCGCGTCGAGTATCGTGCGCTGGAAGGATTTGTTCTTGCAGTTTCGCCATCCAACTTCACAGCAATCGGTGGCAACCTTCCTGGTGGTACGAGCGGCTATTCTATCGCGATTTTGCAAGTCATTTCTTAGCTTCTGCGCTCGTCGGCAACGCAGTCGTCTAGAAACATGCACCGGCTTCCACATATTCCAACTACTTGGTCTACGAGATTCTTGCGGAGGCTGGCGTCCCATCCAGTTCATTCCCGGGCTACCTCCAGAATTCGTTGCACCGGCAATATCACACCCCAGCTTTACAGCACTTCATTTCACAGGCAGCATCTTTGTATTCTAAAAGCTATGGAAAGACATCGCCGCATACCTAGACAAGTACAGAGGGTATCTAAAAATGAGACAGGAGGGGAAGGACTTCCATGTCATTCACAAGTCGACAGAGATCCGTAATACAGTTTTTGCACTGCATTCGGGGCAGCTTCGAGGATCAAATTGCGCATACTATGTGTATGAATGGCACTCAAGATTGACAAGCGTGTGCGCAGGACAAAAATGTCCTGCGTTGTCGCAGCTATGTTTTCTCTTCGCTTTGGTCATCTGGATTCAAGGATCTGCTCCTGTCCGAGGTTGCGAAGATCAAAGTCGGGCCACCCCTGGCGTGCTGCAATGTTGTCGGCGTCGGTGTCGAGTCACCAAGTCTCCGCCAGAGTTCAAGCAAAGAACCTGACCTGGAGTGGTCGTCTCTGCTATTTGCAGAACCTTGCATAATATAGTGTGAACGATTCAGCGATGAGCGCTCATGAAGGTTTCCGAGCTCCGATCCGCGCCACAAGCTCGCCGCAGTAGAGTACCAACGGCGCGACGACGCGAAATGGCGATGTGCTCTCCCATGCTCACTGGGATCAGTCCTCAACAGCATTTCATTTCCCATTGAATACAAGCGACGTGATTCCTTTAAATTTATCAGTGATACAACGTCGATTCCGAGACTTTCTCTCCACTCCGATGCCCATTATCTCAAATCAAGTTCGGCGGGTATTGGAAGTCCTCCAGGCCCACGAAGTTCTCGTTCATGCTTCTTGCCAAAACGAACCTGTAGAAGATGCTGATGCTCCCAGCTTTGTCATTGGTCCCACTTGCTCGTGCTCCTCCATAGGGTTGTTGACCCATGACCGCGCCAGCGCATTTCTGGTTGTAATAGATGTTGCCAGCAGTGTCGCGTAGCTTGTTTTTCGTGGCAGTCAAAGGGCTTTGTGGTCCGCGGCAAAACTGGAAAAGAAGCTGTCAGGCAACGCATGTCGAAGAGACCATGCGACTTACATAGAGCCAGTCAGTCCATAAGGTGAGGCGTTGTCGACGAGTTCCAGAGAGTTTTCATAATCCGCGTCGTCGTACACATAGACCTGAAAAGGTGCTAGTGCATCTGGCCACATGTCCGAGAACAGTCATTACAGTGATGATCGGACCGAAGATGTCTTCTTTCATCGTGATTGATTCGGGATCTCTGGTTAGAATGATGGTAGGTCGAATAACGTAGTTGTAAGTAGGTCAGCTGCCGCGCCTCATCACCGTTACACCAAAAGGTAGAATACTGAAGACTTAGTCTT
>JABBWA010000272.1:0-63435 GCA_016628065.1 Suillus lakei | reverse complement strand
CTAAATGTATCTCCGTCATCTCTCACAGTGCACCTACGATACCTTGCGTGATCCCGCATCGTCTCAAGACCATGTACTTCACAACCCACTGAACACTTAAACAGCACTGAGAAATTCTTGCATCAAACATCCCTCTCCCCTCAGAGTAGCGTAATCTTATCGAATAACAGTCATCTTCATCACGCTCGCGCATCAAGCTGGCCAAGGGTCAAAAAGAAGCACGAATTTCAAGGTCTTTAGAATCATCTCGATCCCTCTGTACCTTTAATAACCCTTCGTCAGATACCACGCCACAAAAACGACGCCGAATGATCTCAGGCATGCAAAATCTTACCCTCTCGCTTTATATCGGAACCTACCAGTAGGGTCATGTCCCAAGCGCCCATTACTCGACTATACTCGGCTCCTGCCGAACAGAACAAGAGGGTATTTGATGGCATTGTGCTCCCTACCTTGCGTCAGGTTGTTGCCGCGGAGCGGAGTTTTGAGCTGTCATCAGGAAGTTCAGCTGAGACGTTCCGATTCAATGATCCGCCGCGCTCGGTTCAGACACTCTCAGTTGCATCTGATGATTCTGATGATTACGACAACTGGGAGATCTGTTGCACTGAGATAGGCTTCTCGGGTAGGCCATCATCATACAGTCATATGTGTCCACCCTGAACACATGTCACAGAAATGGAGGTTGACGACTCTCTTGCCGAAGTTCCTGGAAGCTCTCTAATTGAGAGTAGCAGTATTTTGCGAGAAGGTGGGATATCTTCGTCGGCAGTTCTTTAAGCCGCTTAATGTTGTTTAAGTCCTAGGAACCCTGGAAACGCGAGCAGTGCCAACGCGGATTCAGCAACGCTCTAGATCACAAGAAGCCAGTCAACACGTCGCTCAATATCCCACGCCCTTGAAACGTTCAAATACTGGTTCTAGCCATGTGGATGCATTGCGTGACGTGTATGCCGCGGTCGCTAGTGAAGGTTCTCAGATGCCAGCCATGAGTTACTCCGAGCTACCAAGCTCGTCCACCAGATTGGTGCGGCCCTTAGTGAACAGATGGATAAGAAGTTTAGGAGTTCTTCACGATGATGTAGGAAGGTGTATGCTCAGTTGGGACGTCTGGGTTCAGGGAACCACTTAAACACTATCCTTTTGCTCATTATTGGGGTGCACGTGTACTATTATCAACTGTCTGACGTCTATTCATTTATTATGTACACCTTGACCTTTACATCGAGTGCTCCCGCGAAGTGAACTGTGGGAGCTGGTCCCACTTCGTTTCTCGAAGTCACCCGAATTGAAGTTATAGTGAAGACCGTCGACCCAACCAATCACATGTTAAAGCAGGTAATGAAGACTCAATACGCAGGTGATATTGAATTATTATAATCTTCTGCGTCAATGGAAAACGTCGCAACCAAACCCTTCAAACCCTTCGCGCGTGAAAGTGATGATATGGTCTGATGCTACTTCAGCCCGCGTCCATAACATTGACAAACCCGGCCAACTCACCTCCCAAGACCGTGCCGTAAAGCCCACTTCACAATAACAGCTAGAAGGGAACCATGAGCGCGCGATGCAACGTGCCTTCCTTCTGTACCCACTAGTAATCTGCACCATACCAGATCAGTCAAATTCTTCAACCCGAACAATGTTACACCTACATAACCATTTTCTGCGGAAGACCTCTATCTCTTCCTGTCCTCTAGGGCCATTTATTATGGTAGGATGCTCCGCTTTAGAGCTGGGACGATGACGCTTTCGAACCTGCTCACGAAGCGTCTTCGCCATTCCCGGAGCGTTCGGGCATAGTGTGGACCTATGTTTGACACGGAGTCAACTACAAGACGTCCGCCGGAACCCTTCTCCATGGATTTAAGCAGCAGCGTCAGAGTGGGGAGAAACCCTCCAGGGAATACTGTAAACTATCATGTCAACGTAAACCCGGGAAAAACGTGCAGTCCATCCTTACTCTATACGTAGACAAGAGTCTCAGTGTAAAGCCCGATCAATAAGACCCGACTAAGTTGCTCACCCATTTCCGAATGAAATCGATTTCTGCGATGTATCGTTCGAAACCTTCAGAAGGAATGTTGTGAGCATTGCCGGAGAAGAAGACTGCGAACGGAGATACATACGAGCCTCTGGAATGGTAATGACCTGTACGACCCCGACCCCTCCCTCGGGTTTCAACGCCCAGTCAAGGATACGCCAATACTCTTCAAGATATTCTGCGCCAACACTCTCGATCATCTCGATGCTGATGATTCTATCAAAGAAGCTTTCCAACTAGGCGGCATCGCACGATAATCCATGAGATGCACTATCACTCTGTCCTGAAGTCCAGCGTCCTGAATGCGCTCTGTAGCTAGCGCCTGTTGCTGGACGGAAAGTGTAAGAGTATCCACAGTTGTATCGGGGTATGTTTGCGCAATGGCTATAGCCATGGAACCCCATCCGGACCCAATCTCCAGTACGCGCTAGCCATGAGATCTTGGCTTTGTCAATGATATGCCTCAGCTTCCGGAGTTGTGCTTCATAAAGTGAATCTTCCGATGAAGAAAGGCAGCAATCAGCCCCTGAGGGCGTCCCTCGAATTTGGATATGTTGTGCATCAGGACCATGAGATGTTTCGCCTCCACTAAAAGACTTGTAGTCTCCAGCACCAGAGACAAGGTCGCCATTCAGATCGTCAAAGATAGCGCAAGAATATGTCATATCTTCAGACAGGAACCTGAGGATACGTCAACCGCAGGCAACAGGCGTTAGAGCGCAATGGTATACCGCAACATTGCATTAGATTGTCGTAGTGAGCTGAAAGATTGCATCGAGAATTGCTTGAGTGTGTTTAGAAACCGAAAAGGACGTGAGCTTTGGGAATTGTGAAAAACCCGATGCGCAGACTCCATGCTAGCGAGGACTTTGCCGATTTAACAAAAAATCGCAGCCAACATTAGGACGTCGTCTGGTGTACACCTCACGCGTGTAATGCAATGGCTAACCTTGAACAAAGCAACAAGGTCACTACAATCCACCTCCCCATACATATAGGCCTCGGAAAATCCAAGGTCACCCATGGTAAATAAACGAACCCAAAAAGCGTCTTTGATCACCCGCAACTCTGCGCCGAGAGTCTCCGTGTTGAGAGAATCATCCACAACGCGTGGAGGAAAATCATAAATGCGTTCTACTGTCAACCACGGAGGTGTCCAACGGAATTTTATGCATAAGCTGAAAGTCAATCATTTGAGCACACATAGGCCGTTGCTAAAGTGGAATACATACGTGACCACAGCAGTTTCTGCTACTTTTACTATAGGGCCCCATGATGCGCTGAAGCTCTTTCGCGAAGCGTATGAAAAGCATTATCGAGCAACGAAGTCAGCGACCCTCGGATGTTTTGGATGGAGTGTCCAAAATACTGGTCGCGCATTCCGATGGTAGCAACTTGGTGGAAAGTTAAACGGGTGGAGGAATTGGTCAAATTTCCGAACCGTAATCACCTATAAGTATGGTTCCAGAAGCTATGCAGGCGCATTTGACGCAGAAGATCGCCGATGAGGATCCCAGCTCGCGTCCTACTAGATCCAGGATTTTGATCGCGGATTTCAATCGGGAAGTCTAGGAATGACTATCTTCCTTCAATAGATCTGGCTTGGGGAGAGTACCTAGGCTAGGCAGACAGACCTCGAAGAAAAAACTAGTGGTTCATTCTTGAGAATGGATGTCGGCCCACCAATTCTACAGGGCCAGTCGGCAGTCAGTGGACGAATAAATCTCTTTACCTGCTCGTAAGACAACTTACTTAAAAACGTTGACTTGTAACAGAACGGAGTAGTGGACGAGACTACGTCAGAAATCTCAATTGACGTGCAGTCATCATGTCTATGAGCGGAGGGATGCGACTCTAAGTCTACTGGACACATTTTTGTCTCTGAAATTGCGAAGTGGCAATGTTAATTAAGTGAAAACGGAGGGTCACGGACTATGCCGAGGCTCGAGGCTCAAATCAATAAGATCGATGCATGATTGATGCATTAAGATGGGTCCACCGAATCGTCGTCGTCGTCGCCGGATCGGCATTTATACCGATGACCCTTCGCAATTAATGCCTAGAGGACTTGATCAATTCATGATCTGCGACGGCCTTGTGGCAATATCACCGTACCTTCTTCGAACGCCGAGAATTCCCCCATACAGCTCCCCTCTGCAGGGTCCAGAATCTCGTCGACGGACGCAGCTGAAACGATAGGTTAATGCAGTACCTTGTAGTATACATTAACTATCTCCTAATGGGATGAGTCGGCACAATTTACACAGGCCATGCAAGGGTTCATGACAACGTTCATGCGTTATCGATTATATATGTACGCAAGTCAGTGGGCACTGAGGATCCTCAAAAAGCCGCCAGTACCATCGTCGTGTTTTATAAGCACAGATCAGGTGTTTCCTTACTTGGGGAAACTGTTCACGATGCGTTGGACGACAGACTGAACAGGTGCCATATTTTCCTTGTCTTCGAGCATTCACCGCTTACCCGGCAACACACTACACGGCGCCTTTCCTGGCTTGACTGGTAGCCTTCGTCGGGTCAAGGAAGAACTGACGGCAGAGCAAACAAGAGTAAATGAAATGATTCTGGAGTAGTCAAGGGCATTTGGGAGTGCGGTGTCACCGCAGAACGTATTTGACATTGCGTTGGCACATTGGATAGAAGGGAGATGGGAATCATGTTAATGAAGAGCCGGGTTTTGACAATTCAATAGGCAAAGGGGGCAGGGAGCGTGTTCGAGTCAACCAACGGATGGTGAACAGGCATAAGCGATGTGGTCTGAAGAGAGGAATTGTTTCTTGTCCCAGCCGAATGGCGTCCCAAGCTTGGGAGATGTTCGAGATCTGGGATATTGGAGATCCTCGCTGCCTAGGCTATTGGACAACTATCCTGACTCGGATTCTTCAGCCTGAGGAACAGCCTCGGAAACGTCTACAAGTATGTCCCCTGCGATGCACGTGGTTTGACAGAGTAGTCGCATGCTGCATCAAGAGGTTTGCCAAGAAGTTGTCCTAAACTCGCAAGCTGTGGCCATCTTTCGGACTTCCTGATCCTCATGGTCAGTAAAGGTTGACTACCAGAATTCTTCGAACGTTTCATGGACAATCAGCAGTTTGTCATTGCGACCATAGAGGTTTAACGTTTAACCAGGGTCGACAGCGCCCTCTCGGGAGTCCCCTGCATTGAATGCATTCCCGTCAAGTGAAGTTCAAGTTGATGAAAGGCAAAGTTTTGCCGTGGGAAGTGCGAGCGGTCCACTAGGGGCCACTACCCTTCCTGGCCTTTCACTCCATCTCACCCTCACTGTCACCAGCGGTGAGCTCACCTCCGCCTTACCAGAGATTATGTATTCGGGTGAAGGAGCCGACGAAGTCCCACTAGACCCGTACCGCAACCTCACTACTCGCGTAGCGCTCTACTTGTTGCGCTCTAAGTGTTACGCTGCAATGGCCACAGGTCTTTTCCTTCCAACCTGCTCAGTAGTCACTACGACCAGATACCCTTTGGACGTGGACTCGACTCGTCCAGTGCAGCCGGAAACTGTCTTGGCAAACTCAAACCCTCCGACGAGAGTGAATGTGAGACTACGCACTCGTGGTCGAACGACACCGACAACGTGACAGCGGCGGATTCATGGAATCATACCTCAGAGAGCTTTCAGAATATCCGCGTGATGCTGGAGAAGACTGGGGCCTTCCACCGTCTGTCCCGCCATTAGGTATCGGACATTATGTGTGATTCAAATGAGACAACAGCATTAAAGCTCTTACCATCATACCTCGATTCGAGGCTGAGTGCTGCAAAAGCGCGAGCCGTGTTGCCAGATAGTTACTCGAGGAAGGATCCAGTATGTGTTCTCGTACATAAAGTAATAACGTCCCGAATAAAAACGCCCTCATAGGTTTTCAATGTGCAACGGCTAGCTATCTTCACCGCACTCGGTCAGACGACACCAGACCCAGATTTTGTTCTCGAGGCTATGAAGGATGACATGCAGCAGCCGTATCGAATGGCTTGTGTGCAGTCTTTTTATTATGTGGAGAGTCCTTGACTTGGCCGCCATCCCAGGTCCACGGCCTTCGAGCAGTAACTTCCTTAATTACGACTGCTTCACATCCTGGTCTGCTTGGTATGTCTCTCTGGCGCAGGCCCGACCATTCTTGCGCTTGCAACTCACAATTTTGAGAGCATTGCTGAGTTAATTTCCGATAGGAACAAATCGGAGTGGATTGGAGAATACTGGGGGTGGCAGAAGGGAGCACCGTGGCCTGTTAGTCTTGTCTAGGTCGGCTTCAATGGTATTCGTCTGCTGGTCAAAAACGGAAATTTGTATTCGTATTGTGAAGTGAGTCAACTAAAATGTCGTTTCCCCTTCCATGATTTATTAGAGGCACGGAAAAACGCCAGTCTGATCCATAGGAAACGGATGGCCGCCACAGTGGTCTCTAAAACCTTGCTGCACGTAGTAGTTCTGCGTGCCCTTTAGCAGAGATTAACAGCACTATCTGCGACAAAGAGTAAAACAAATTGAGGATCGCGGCCTTGGCTAAATAACGTTGATTACATGCATAAATCTGGCCAACCTCGAACTCTAGCCACTGGCATCAATCAATCAAGATCTGATGGGCCCACCGAATCGTCGTTGTCTTCGTCGGATCGGAATCGACATCGATAGCTTGAATTCACCCCTTGCAATTAATGGTGGTCGAGGACTCGATCGTTTCATATTACTGCGACAGCCTTGTCAGTTAGGCAACAGCTTCGAATGACGAGAAAATTCCTGGACAGGGGCGATGGTCAGAATTTCGTCGACGGGGAACACAGTCGGGCAATTGTCGATCGGGATCATCAGAAGCCCGCCAGTGCCCGCCACTGGCAGTGCAAGAAGACAGTGGGTTCTTCCGTATCAATCAAGCTCTGCGACTCGGAGTCTGGTGTCATCATATCATATTTCATTTGATCTGCATTCTGATGTACAATTTCCTGTAATTACGCTAACGACAAATCCATAACAGCTACAATAAACACGGCGAGAGACAGTTAATGATACATATAACATGTATGAGACGAATGTTTGGATGTGTGCAGTGGATATAATGCAGGTCAGACCGACAAACTTGGCTTCTCAGAAAGGGAAAATATGCGATGTTTGCGACGAGCGAGCAGTTCTCTGGATGGACTCGAAGGGGGGTCACTAGATAGGTCATGTGCCATTCTTCGCGGAGCAGGCGATACCAGATGTTGGGGAAGAACCTCGAGAGCATGAAGATCATCGACTGATCCTTCGGATGGTTCACGTGTAGGCCCAGTGAGCATGATAGAATCATCTGATCGGAATGATTAGCCATATGTGATGATCCAAGTCAGATTTACACTCACCACTACCCGCCATCTGAATGTCTTCCAGCGCTCTCAAGGGTGAGGAAGACAATTGTTCCTCCAAGGTAGTGGGGTCTGAGTCGTCCCAGAGCCTCATCCTCTTCCGGCGACTATATTCAGACTCATCCACTTCAGAATCTGCGAGCAAAGGCAGAGAACGCGTGCGTCGTATGCCTTTACTGGGCGTAGTCACAAAAGACGGCTGCTCAATGCTAGCACGGCGCTGCATCTGCCACCGAAGACGAACTTCCTCGATGGGAGGGAGAACAACAGCATCCATGAGCACGCGTTTCCGCTTTTTGCAAACATTGACAACTGGAGTTGAACAAAGATTCGACACCAACGATCTGCTCGGGGAGAGAAGACTCGCCACAACCATTTCGTCCTCGAGATCACTATCTCCATCAACGGATGGAAACTCGATGGAAGAACGGATGAATGTTCCACATGCTCTCCTTCCTTTCTTAGTGATATCGTCCAAAGGCTCGTCGAGTAGTTGTCGTTGTCCAAGCACGGATAAGGGAGTGGTTTCTTTGCTTGGAGAACTGTTCGCAATGCGTTGCATGACAGACCGAACAGGTGACATGTTTTCCTTGTCCTCGAGCATCCGCCGCTTGCCTGGCGACGCACTGCATGACGTCTTTTCTAACTTTGCTGGTAACCTCCGCGGGGTCGACGGAGGAGCTGATGGTAATGGCAATGTCGATGCGGGTGAACGAAGCAAGAGCGAATGGAATGATTCTGGAGTAGTCGAGGGCTTTTGGGGGCGAGGTGGCGTCGCAGCACGGTTTTGACGTCGCGTCGGCGTCGTTGGAAAGAATATAGAGGGGAATAATGGAGAGTCGGATTCTAGAGTTTCGAAAGGGGAGAAGAGAGCTGGTCCGAGTCGACCGATGAATGGTGAATGGTCGTTGGTGAGGTGGCCCGAAGAGGGCAAGTCATTTTGGTCTGAGACGAATGGCGAATCAAGCTCGGGAGTTGTTTGGGAGCTGGGGTATTGGAAACTATCGCTGCCTAGGCTATCGGATGAAGATCCTGACTCGGGTTCTTCTACCTGAGGAACAGTCTCGGAAACTTCTACAGGCACTTCCTCCGCTGCACACGGTTTGGATGCCCACTTGACGCAAGCTTGAATCCTCTGGGGCCACCCTCCTTCTGGTTCCTCGTGGCTAGCGAAAGTCGACTGCCAGAATTCTTCAAACGATTCATGTGCAATCGAAGGCTTGTCGCAGCGACCGTAAAACACGGACTCGATAAGAGCTGATAGCGTATCGAGCACATAAACATTCCTCGGAAGTTCTTGCATGCCAAGCAGAGAAGTTTGATACAGTGGGAGCAAATCACCCGTATATTCATCTTCATCGAACACGTGGAATTCGTCCGATATCCAAAGGCTGATGCCCTCTTGAAGCGTCTCCAAAAGATTCAGTCGAAGCTCCGCAGGGCACGCGTCAACCACGCGGATCAGTGATCGTATCATCCAGATCGACGTCACCTTGTTCCGAGGCTCAGGTGGATATGTGGACTGCAGAGTATCGTTCACAAAGTCGAAGATGAATGAGGGGAGCTGGCGGGCGTCAGCCATGTCGAGGTGCGTGAGCAGTAGATCAGCAACACGAGTCGACGATGCATATGCTGGGCATGGGTTCTCAGAGACGATCTCTGCAACACGGTCGAGCACGGCGGAAGCATCGACACCGTAATCGAGAGCTTTGTTAACTGCATGCTGCAGGAAGTTATCCCAGGTCTCAAATTCGTCGTTGGTCATATCCCATGCGTTCGATTTCCTGCAAAGAGGTCAGATCTTCGAAAAGAAAAATACAAAGGAGGCATACCCGAAAGGAACACCGAGTAACAAGGCGGCTCCTTCCCAAGAGCCCTCGGCGTCCTCGGTCCACTTCTCAACGAAGCAGCCCCACACGAGGCTTTGAACTCCTGGCTCATAGGACATCATGGCCATGGCGCGCGATCTCTTCGCCCAGAACTCCCGAAGATCATCTACTTCGCAGACGACCAGAACTTCTGCGCAGAGGTAAGCCCATTGTTTCCTAGCATCGTCCGGAGAATCCGTTTCCCAGACGAGATCGGCTTCGTCCTCTATCAAACATGCGAGGAGCCTCGCACCAGCAGAATGAAGTACATTGTTAGGGAAAGTGGTTCGTATCACGGTCCACAAGTCTCTGGTGACAACTAGCTTGAGAGCAGAATTGGATCGGGACGGTTTCAATGTTCGTTTGGGGCTAACCCTGACACCACCGATAGGACTGGTTTGCTGAGATGGAGGAGGTCCAAACTTGGCTGAAAGGTCGAGCTTAGGATCACAGAGAATGTCTACGAGTATTGCAGCAGCTTTGGACGCGAAATCCATGGTCCCATGGTCGTCGTTGTCGTCTAAAGCTAGTGTGAACATCGAACGAGTGAATCGCCGGCCAATGCTCACCTTGTAAGGCTGCCACGTTGGCCTTTAGGAGTCCTTCCCAAATTGACAAGACATCGCCCTATGTTTGCTGTTAGTCGTGCAAACAAAACCTCGGTGTACAACTGACCGGCGTTCCACTGTCCTCTGGCAGCTCAAGACACCCAAGTCCAGATCTCCAGATTTGAATGAGGTCGTCAAACACCCAACTGCAAGACAGCTCGTCCCTTGTCAGGGACCTCACATCGCTCATCTGAGGACATTCTTCCAATATCGGCCTGACAGTACCAGCCAGCGTCTTGTATTCCGCTGTAAGAAGCCCCGGATTTGATGAGAAAAGGGAATGCGGAAGCAGCTTGTTTATGGTCCAATTCTCTCCGGTGTTCTCGAAGCTCACTAGGATCCTCGCAATCTCCATTCCGTCGCCACAGGTTTGACCGCCCTTTTTGATCATGGCTTTGACCAGGGTCAGGGTCTTCCGCAGGCGATCCTCATCTTCGGAATCATCGCCCAAAAGAGCGGCAACTGTTGAGACACCGGCACCCATGTCGGTAACGGACTTGAGAAGTTTCCAATAGTTCTCGCGAAGAAGTTCGACGTCCTTGTTCAAACCTTGGACGTCATCCTCGTCATTGGAGACTGTCGATGGGGGTGGGCGGAAATAGGCCCAAGCGACACAACGCCACGTAACACAAGCAAGTCCTCGCACTGAACTCTTCTTATTGCGCACTGCGAGTTGAAGCAGCGCCGAGATAATACGCGTCAATCGAACGTCCAGGTACACTGCTGGCCCTAACAAAACGATGAAGCTGGCGATGACACTAAGGGCCCAGACAGGTCCTTGGGCTGCATGCTGGGGCTCAAGCGCGTTCAGCGTTGTGCGGAGCGTACGAATGATTATCGGGTCTAACGATGGCTTCGTTGGCGTCTTACGCGGAGAAGATGATCGTTGGGTTGTTGTAAGGAAAGCAGCGACTGCTTTGGATATGCGGACGTGCAATGACGATTGCGGGATAGAGACGCAAGCTAGGACGAAACCTCCGAGGGCGTGACACGCTTGAGTGCGGAGAAGCAAAGTTGGCGCGAGCAAGTTCACCAGTATAGATGGGAGCAACTCTGTGAATGCAGGTACGAAAGTCGAGGGTTGATACACGGAAAGATCATGAATAGCCTGTAGCACAAGGTAAGCACCGAACCAAGACCAGAATGACTTTACTAACCTTTAGGCCATCACAGGCAGATCCTTTTTTGCCTTCTTTGCCTAGCTCGCCTTCCATGCCTCGGCGCAGGGCAAAAGCAATTCTGTCTTTTGCTGGTACGAGGACTTCTTCTGGTAGGCGCTGAACTTGCAGAAGCCATATCGACAGTGCACACGTTTTACGGGCGTTGGGAGTCGGGAGCACGTCAGCCATGGGAATAGACAAAACAGCAGTCAACATTTCGCCCAATTGCGTGTCTTGCGAAACATCAGATTATATGCTTCAGAACGCCATAGAAACGCACCCGTGAAGATGCGAAAGACAGCAGGAAGGGTGAAGACCGCCCCAAGCAACCTCATCACGGCGTGCGAGGCCGTGCAAAGGTCGCGCGCGTATTTCGCCTGCCCAGCCGACATACCGCGTTTTTTCTTCTTGGGACTCTTTTTCGGAGAAGGTAGGAGCGAGGGAAGCTCTTCCTCTTCTTCATGAGCAAATGGAAAATCTTCGGTTTCACTCTCGAGTTCAGGAGACTTTGGCTCCACAAGCGCTTTACCGAGATCACGACACACCGCGTCAGTGAATGGCTGCGTATTCTTACGAAGTGGCTGAAATAGAGGCCAGGAAGCGTCTGCGTCGGTTGTACCTGCCACCGCTGACCTAATGCGGGCAGCGAGGACGGCGTAGGCATCGATGAGGTCGGTGAAGGAGGTGTCCGACGCAAGAATTTGAGAGACGGGTCGCGTAAGATACGACAGGTTTACAAGTGGGTCTTCAGGTTCTGGAGTTGCCTCCCGTTGTCCCTGCTCTGACACGGTGAGGAGCTTTGGTGCTGATCTCTTGAGAATAGACTTTGTAGGACGCTGGCGTGAAGCGGTTGGTGGAAAGGGAACGTGACCCTTTGGACTGGTAAGAATGTGGTATTGGTTCTGTTGAGTCCAGGCAACACGAGAGCCAGGAAAGCTAGTTGATTCCTTGTCTCTATGAGACGTGGCAGGTGGTGTAGGCAGACTAGTTAAGACTGCCATGTTAATAATGATTACCACGACGTTAATTGAAGGTGGCAGATGGTGGTGAAGATCAACGTCGTGGTTTGTATCCGAAAACCAAGTGTGTCACGACCAAATATCAAAATAATTGCAATTAAACGCGCCAATTTACGCGTCGCGTGCAGTATTTGCACTTGTTTGTCATCGTGTCCACGGGAACGCCAAAGGTCATCGACTCCCATCCAAGTTTCGACTGCCTTGAAACCGAAACTGAACAGAGGGGCTCTTCCGCTTGAGGCAGCAGCTGCGTCCAGCTATCTCCATTATCCTGGCAGATGCATTTGGAGAAGGCACCACGCGTTTTCAACGTTGCTCGACACACAATGCAAGACAATATATTTACAGACGCCGCCTTGCGAATTTTAGTCAGAAGCTGAGGCCAGCTTGCAAACCGGACAAGTTTACAGCGAACGATAATAGCGGAATTGAGGATGCTAGATCGAAATATCATGGAGGCGGGTACATCAGCCCAGTACCTGCCCGGGGTGCGCAGGTAAAAAGAGAAAGTGGTAATGGCTTATCCAGATGTCACATGATAACACGAGGCAGAAGAATTCCAGATGAGGATTACCATTCATCGACCTTCACAATCAGTTGGAGGATTGCTGCAAGAACCTCCGCTGACATTCATAGCGGAAGAAGGTGCGAGCAACGAGCCAATCAGTGGATTGATGATAACTTACGAGATTTATACTTGATTTAGTCCGATAGAAAGCTGCGGCTTCCGATGACCCCACGAATGAAGCGCTTGTAAAAGTTCAAGGTACCGATAAGTACTAAATAACTGTACTGGTAAAGCTTCTGCAGCCCCCTCTCTTCCCCGATCACGCATATGCATTAATGTAACGGCTGATTGTTACTCTGAAATGAGAGCATGAAGTCATCGTCTTAGGCACATCGTGATGTTTGAGCCGCTGTCACACCGAGAGCGCTTCCAAATAATTAACACCTCGAAGTTGCCTCGAAGTTCGTGCAATGCAAACGTTTCAAAGTTGAATTGCCGCGTGCACGCTGCAGCACAGAAGATCTGACAACGAGCCGAACTAGAGAGAACCAAGCCTTGATTCAAGATCGACTGTCCGCCGGCAACGCACCAGTCAGGGTTCTTACGTTTCTTACCACAGGGGTCACACGGCTACTATCCAGTAAGTACAAATACCAGCTCATCCAGCTCTCTAAAGACCCATCGAACAGCTTCTCCGTTGTACGACTACCAACTTACGATCAAACTTGAATCAATCTAACTCTTCAATACTCATCATGATCTCATTCACGACTTTCATCCTTACCCTCCTGGCTCTCTTCAGCCTCTCCCTCTCTGCTCCTATGCGCAGAGATGTTTTCGTTCCTCCGATCATGTACCCCCATGCCGATGTGGTCTGGATAGCTGGTCATCACCACAATATCACCTGGTCAGTGCTTTTTCTCGTCTTCGCTCACCGTCGATCTCATATAATTACCGGATACAGGGAGACCGATGGTGCACCCGTAAACATCACCAACGGGATCGGCAGGGTATATCTAGCCAACAACTCCATCATTGATCTGGGTAAGCTTCCTATCTTCCCATTTCATATCCGACTCGGGCTGAGCAAATGTCTCAGACCATCCTTTGGCAACTGGTTTCAACATCTTGGATGGCCGCGTTGCCATTCAAGTACCGTCTGTGGCTACAGGCCGGAATTACTCACTTGTCCGTAAGTCCACGATTCCATCCTAGGTTTTTGCGCACAAGCTAATTAGCATCATTCCTAGTCTTTGGTGACTCGGGCAATTACAGCCCACAATTCACCATCATCAGCCTTTGATTGGTACCCTACCGTGTCTTTCCTAATCACGCGACGAACAAGTAATGCCAATGTTGTACAGAGGGCGCGCAGGTGTAATCGTGCTCCCTGTAGTGAACTTAATGCGATGGACTATGTAATAGTTATGCACTCGGATTTTACTGGACAATTTGTAGTTTAGTGGCGATAAAGTTACTTCGAATCTCATCTGTGATGGTTGTACTTCTTTGGTGCGTTTATTACGATCATGATGGTGCTCAGTTTGCCGGCGGAAGCACTCGAAAACGACATGTGGTGGAACGACCGGGCCTAGTAATCGGGGTCTTTCCTGTGATTTGAGTGGCAATGGTCACCACGAGTCACCACGCCAGATCTGTTTTTCTATCTGTTCGGCTTCATATAGTGACAGAGACCTAGCGAGGTGGCTACCAGGCATGCAGATGGCTCACCTCTAAGTCATCCAAGACCATAGGCCCATCAGGATTGGCCTAGCAGAACCCAGGTCGCGGCCACGCAGATTCACGAACGCAGCGAAACTTTAACGTGAAACTCTGTAAAAATACGATCAAATCACTAAAATCTATCACTGACTCGCAAGGTTGGCGTTTAACGTTCATTGCAACCAGATGGAATTATTGCTCGAGGAGGGACTAGCGGTAATGAAGTGTGATCGAGGTACGCACTTGCGCGGACTGATTCGTAACTTAGTGAGTAGAACTCGACAGACCAAAGGGGATAGCTTGAAGAACAAGGGGTTAACACCGCGGTGCCGGTGATCGCCCATTGTGTGGTGTCAATCGTTCACGCAATTGCACTTGCCACCGGCGACTGCGTTGGCTAAGACAAGTTGTCTTTGTCCACGTTTGGTTTAACTGTAACACCCTCGTTGCTAATCATCGCGAATCCAAGGTAAGCGCGTGCAGTTACGTCGGAACTGTCTTTACCATCTAATGCTTCTTCAAAACTTCAGTCGCCATGGTCAAATATTGTAGATATCTGGTGCGAGACGAGTGGTTGTTTCCAGCGAGGCGTTGACTTGGGCTTTCCGCGCCCCGTGACTGTAGCAGACAAAATGGATATGCTTCTCATGGCTTCGGAGGATCTCATGATGGAGACGGGTGTTTACCGCTACACCAAATTTCGTCGCGTGAAAACCTCCAAGGGGACCAAGTTTTGGTGTATTGCCTTCGCTGCGAACGATCCTATCTCGGAAAGGTTACCAACCACCGCGCTGTCGGAGGAAAAATACAAGGCTTTGAAGGAGGTGTTGCAGAAAGACGGCCCACCTTGCTGGTACCAAGGTTCTTGAAACAACGCCAGTGACTATGCACATCGCTAAGGGACACTAATGCTTATATTGAAACCACAGTTCCGCCGCATTCATGACCACTGTCACACCGTCCAAGCCCTCAAATTTCAAATCCCAGACACATTGACAGATGCTAATTACTTTCTTCAAGTCGCCAACATTCTTCTATTAGTCCGAGGAACACCCCCTTCTCCTTTCCTTTCTGCACTAGAATAATCCCTTCTTGAACATATGTCAATATATTTCAGTTGTAACAAGAGAACCATTGGGGAGCAGTGCGAACGGGAGACACTTGTAGTCCCAAAGGGGATAAGAACAATAGCAAAACGCCCATGTATTGTATAATTATTCACCGATGCACTTACCACCAGCAACTGCATTATCTTTGTCCACGCTTGGTTCAACACCCCAGTTATCGCGAATATAAGGTAAACGCACGCAGTTGCGTCGGCACGTCTCTGCAATCTGATACTTCCTCAAGGCTTCAGGCATTGCAGTCATGGTCAAATATTGTGGATATCTAGTACGAAACGAGTGGTTGTTCTAGCGAGGCCGAGGCGTTGAGTTGGGTTATCCGCGCCCCGTGACCGTAGAAGACGAAATGGACATTATTCTCCTGGTTTCGAGGAATCTCAGGGGGCATACGGGCGTTTACCGCTACACCACACTTCGTCGTGTGAAGACCCCCAAGGGGATCAAGTTTTAGTGTATTGTCTTCGCCTCGAACGACCCCTACGAAAGGTTACCAGCCACAGCGCCGTCAGAGGAAAAATACATGGCTTTGAAGGAGGCGCTGCAGAAGAAAGGCCCGCCTCAATGGTACCAAACTTCTTGAAACAATGTCAGTGATTACTCACATTGCCAATGAAGGCAGCTAATGTTTATTTCGAAACCAGACTCGTCGCATTCATGACCTGCCACATGCCCTTCAAGCCTTCGAATCCCAGGCCGAGTGGCATATTGGCCGATGTGATTACGTTCTTCCAGACATGATGAGTAGTTCATCACCACCGCAATTCAGGACTGGCCCTCCGGAATACTTGTGAGATACCGGCGAACCGGCTGGGAGCAACTACATTCAGCTTCTAGATAGTGACAGGGCAACGAGGTAAAATTCTAACATGGTGTAAGGAAAGCTTAGCGGCAGGCAGGGTCGTGATGCTCACGCGATCTTTCACTAGTGCGCTCTGAGTCTGAATCAGACTGAATATTATGTGACGAGGTTCACTAGTAAAGGAACTGGTGACTATGAAATTTCCGGCGTGAAGATAAGGGATGCATCAGCTTACTTTCTTTGTTCTTAGACACTGGGGCAACATTCAACGTTGTACAGTGTCACTAGCCGTACAGATCAACATGAAAAGCGGTGCCCGCCAGCGAGTTTGAATTTATCAATCCCACTACGTATGCACGACGCTGACATTTTGTCAACAGATACTTCTAGAGACGAGGAATATTGTATGTCAAACACCCACTGGTACTAGTCTGTCTAAAGCACCCGGCCCCATGTTCAGTAACCTATTGTATATGGTATGTAACCGTTCTCGAGAGCGTGCGAGATTGACGTGAATAACTTCATTCCACTTCACCTGAGGGATAGCGCGTCGTTCCCTGGGGGCTCGATAACTTGGGTCCTTTGTTTCAATATCGCGCATCCTCTCGGTCACGTTGCCACGGTGAATTGTGGTGCTGCACCAATACGGACCTGTAATACGACGGTCACGTCATGTACCGCAGACACACTATGATATGGTCAAATTACCTGCAGCTGCAATGCCCAACACGGATTTCTTCTTCGAATCTTGAATAAAGAGGTGTGCTGCTTGGTTGAGCAGGTCACCCCTAGCTTCCACAATCTTCTCAAATATAAGCGCTTCCTGCGCCTTACCCGTCGCACTCCTACTCGCGAACCGCTTCACTTCAACGAGAAGGTCAACGCTCGCCGCAGCAATCCTCCACCCTCCATAGCGACTCTTCCACCCAGACTGTGGCTGAGCGGTAAGATTAAGAATCACAAAATCCACAACGACGCTATCAGCATGCTTCTCCGCAACGGTCGATGCAAAAGAAATGTCGCCCGCTCCACCCTCATCTTCGTTGTCGTCTGGTTTTTTTGAAGCTACCTGCTTTGCACTGAGCAGCGATACTGGTACCTCCTCGGGATCATCGCCTTCAGTCGGACCCTCGTGACCATCAACTATCGGCACAAACCAAACAGGGAATTGAGGGGTTACAATCAGATTCGGGACATCTGCTACCAGGTCACAGAGTGTCTGATTCCACAGTGCATACCAAGGAAATTCGATATTCCTAGAGTTGAAAGTGCGTGAGAACGCGAGCGAAGTCTCCAAGATGGCTTTGTATCGCATCACTGGATTATTAACGCGCCCAGGGAGAATCCAGGAGGTCATCGTGAATCAGTAGTAGGTAGCTGGTGGTTCCAACTCAAGTGATGTTGGCCAATGTGTTGTATATATATACGCAGTACGGACTTCGAATTCTTGCGGAGAGTAATGAGGATGTTATCATACGGCATTTCGAGCGATAAGAGGCGATAGGCTGTAATAGGCGATGAAAATAGTTGTTGATTCTTGCTGGCGTTGATGCATTTGTGGAAATAATTCCAGGAGAAGGCATAAAAGGACCAATTTAATCAGTCTCTGACTTGACGGACCACTTAAGGGGATGAGGATACGTGGGTTCACACAATGCGGTGATCGCCCATGTGTTGTATCAATTGCTCATCAGTGGCACTTGCCACCGGCGACCGCGTTGTCTCTTAATGGAAGCACGTGCCTTGTCACATGACGTCCCATATAAAAGGGCAGATCTTGGTTCAACAAGTACTCCTCATTGCTAATCATCGCAAATCCAAGGTAAGTACAGTTACGTCGGAACCGTCTCTGAAATCTCATGCTTCTTTAAAGCTTCAGGCATCGTAGTCATGGTCAAATATTGTGGATATCTAGTGCCAGACGAATGGTTGTTCGAGCGAGGCGTTGAGCTGGGTTATCCGTACCCCGAGACCGCAGAAGACAGAATGGAAATGCTTCTCCTGGCTTCGACGGATGTCATGATACAGACGAACGTTTACCGCTGCACCAAATTTCGTCGCGTGAAAACCTCCAAGGGGAACAGGTTTTGGTGCATTGCCTTCGCCGCGAACGATTTCTACCAAGGCTTACCAACCAGCGCGCCGCCGGAGGAAAGATACAAGGCTTTGAAGGAGGTGCTGCAGAAGAAAGGCCCGCCTGGCTGGTACCAAGAGTCTTGAAAGAAAAACGTCAGTGACTGTGCACATCGCCGATGGAAACTAATGTATACCAGTATTTCGAAACCAGTCTCGTCCCATTTATTACCTGCCATGTACCATCTAAGCCGGACGTCCCAGGACGGGGCTCCCCCCCTTTTCTATGTCGATATTTATCATTATAAAGAGAATTATTGGAGAGCGTTGCGAATGAGAGACCCTCGTTGTCCATCTGAGTTTGTACATTTTTGTACTCTTGTATTGCACAGCGCACACTGGTCATGTATGTTATTCTACTCAAACTGACATGGCCACCGTCTGTTGAGTTCTATGTTATCTAAATGCTATCGATACGGCACGGTTGTGCAGCTTCTGCTGTCATACCAGAGGAATTTCTCTACCCGAAGTGTGATGCTCAATACTCGGACCGATCATCTGAAATAACCAACTAGCTCACGATGCTGATGTCGGTTCAGTCGGGCGAGTGTACAAAGGTCCACCAATTACTTTCGGAAGCTTGGTGTCGCGCTGAAAAGGTTTTTCAGACGCGTTATCTTCCACTGTTTAATAGAAGTACGTGCCTTGTCACATGATGTGCCACAGACTTGCTACAATCCAATACCACCACAGCATCCACCACTGGGCTGCGTTTCTTTGTCCACGCCCTAATTATCGTGAATCTAAGGTATACAATCGCGTCGCAATCGTCGTCTCTGCAGTCCAATACTTCTTCAAAGCTTCAGGCATCGTAGTCATGGTCAAATATTGTGGATATCTAGTACGAAACGAGTGGTTGTTCCAGCGAGCCGTTCAGATGGGTCATCCGTACCCCGAGACCGTAGAAGACCAAATGGACATGATTCTCCTGGCTTCAAGGAATCTCATGGGGCATACGGGTGTTTGCCGCTACACCAAACTTCGTCATGTGAAGACCCCCAAGGGGTTCGAGTTTTGGTGTATTGCCTTCTCCTCGAACGATCCCCACGAAAGATTACCAGCCACCGCGCCGTCAGAGGAAAAATACATGGTTTTGAAGGAGGCGCTGCAGAAGGAAGGCCCGCCTCAGTGGTACCAAGCTTCTTAAAATAACGTCAGTGACTGTGCACATCGCCAATGGAAATAGCTAATATTTATTTCGAAACCAGACTCGTCGCATATATGACCTGCCACATACCGTCCAAGCCCTCAAATCCCAGGGCGGGTGGCACATTGGCAGATGTAATTACCTTCTTGTCGTTATTCCAGACATGATGGGCAGCGTCCATCGCAATCCAGGACTGGCTGGCCCTCCGGAATACTTGTGAGATACCGGCGAACCGGCCGGGTGCAACTGCATTCAGCTTCTAGATAGTGACAGGGCAACAAGGTGAAATTCTGACATAGTGTAGGGAAAACTTAGGGGCAGACAGGGTCGTGATGCTCACACGATCTTTCACTAGCGTGCTCTGAGTCTGAATCAGATCGAATGTTATGTGATCAGGTCCACTAGTAAAGGAACTGGTGACTAAATCTCTGGCGTGAAGATAAGGGATGGCATCAGCTTACCTTTTTTTTTGGCAAGCGACCTAAACTCCGCTGCCATCAACACACGGTGGGTCGATGTGGCCGTCCAGTCATCCACCGTGCCACGTCACGTCTAAAATTTCCAGTCTTGTACACAGCAGAAATGCGTGGTCGCCAGAAAGGGGAGCGAGCTGTATAACGCAGCCGTTAGTAATAGCACGGAGCTATGGAATAGACTGTAGCCTATTGCGCCTTGTCCGAGGTGCCCAACCTTAGAGTTCATACCCGCAATTACGAGTAGCGGCGTCGGAAGGTACTCTATCCCCTCCCGGAGCGCATAACGTTCCGACGTTTACTATTGCCGTATGGGTGACATAACAAAAACAACGTCGATAGGCTCGCGAGACTGTCCGTGCCCGCGGTGTCGAGTTCTCGGAAGCTAAAGAGAAGATTGAGTACATACAGTTGATATGATATTGAAATACCAGAATGCGAGTCATCTACGTACTGTACTACCTTTGAGTGTGGCCAAGTCCTGTCGAGGCATTCACCATTTCACAACTGCGAGGGCACCTAGGAACATTCAAACATCATTTGCCAGACCCGCCAGGGCTATCGTGACATAGAGTTTCTGTAAGTGGGTCAGCTGCCACGCCTCATAACCGTCACACCAAAAGGTAGAATACTGAATGCTTACCTTGAGAACTCAAGTAAGCCAGCGTGCTTACAGTTTCGTCAGTCACCGCAATATCGATAACAACCATCCAAGTCTCAAACAAGACAAAGGCTTGCAACGTACCGCATTCTTTTCATATCGAGATGAGCTGAACGCTGTGTACCGCATGCCTTTGCACATCGGGTTGGGTACCACATAATACTTTATCAAGAAATCAGCGAATCGATTGAAATACCAGAATACGAATCGTGCACGTACCGTACCGAATGATTCCATCGTTCAAGTCGTGCCAAAAGTCTGAAATGCAACGACTTGGATCATCTACATGTGGGATCCAGGAGCCAAAGTTAGTATTGTGACATAGGGGCATTGATATCAGCGTCCTGACCAAGCTATCTATTAGTTAGAGACCGCTATCGGTGACACTCATCTCTGATAAGAAAGCACACCATCCATGCATGAATTTGTGTTCCTTTCTTATCAGGAGATGCTGTCGATCTATCGTTGCGGCAGGGCATGTACACTTCGAAGAGCCTAGTGAAGTGAGACATATATCAGCTCACTTCACAAGTTGAAGGTGGGGTGTGGCTGTGCACTACCGCAAAATCCAAGTTAGTCTGCAGCCGTGACGTCCCGACTCCCCAAAAGACTTTCCAGCCCATAACTGCCAAATAACTGCACTAGGATAGCCCCAGACATTCCTCACAACACCCGTCCGCCAACAACCCTCCAACACCGCACCAAACCACTAAAATTAGCCTTACGGCGCACCCAACCAAGGCCCGTCCATCATGTTGCACTAGCAGAAGACGAGCACCATCACCCAGCATCTGAGTCTGAAGCGGAACCTGAGTGAGATAGCGGCTCGGAGAGCGTTTCTGACGAGAGAGCCGGTGATGCCCAGGACGATTAGGATGAGGATGAGGACGATGCAGACGCAGATGCACCGCGAGTTGTGCAATGGGCGGATGCGCCAGATGAAGATAGCGAAGGACTCTTAGAAGACGAAACAGACGACGAGGACACTATGTCATTCCCGTGAAACCATCTCGGGATCTGGTTCGCTCTCATTCTGCTTTCTAGCTGTGCAGACATGCATACTAATTTGCGCTCTTTACTTCGAAGCGGTCTCTCGAGGACGGTACGTAGAATTTCATTTCTCACATCTGAATATCCGCACTGGTGTCTGGAACTGACTTATCCTACCTATCTCTAGATCTATCTTCCCTAACTCTAGGAATGCTCCGCAGAGCTCAACGCACCCTCTCATGAACCCGCGCTCTGTCCGATTCCGAATCAGATTCCGGGTCAGACGCACCATCAGAAGAAGACGCATGTGCAACTGACGACGACGAATGCCCACGATCGACTACAGCCAAAGGCAAAGACAAAGAACAGCCCGATAAACCTCCCAGACCGCGTAAAGACCTCGCTAAAAGATCTAGCAAGCACGCGTAAGTACCCCCTCCCCTCCCATCACACACCCACCCATCTCATCTCACCCCTAGCCCCACCGAAATAACCTCCAAATGACCCGTCACCCGCCGACGAACAGTAATCGAATCCCAAACCCCCATATACCGACACCCCTGCTTCCTACACATAACAGGCACGTACGGCCCGCAAAAATTCAAATCACAATACACATTCCTCTCCACGCTGCACATCTCCGAACTCAGCACCTTCCGCTCCAACCTCAGCCTCGCTGGCAAGCTCTTCTTATACTCCCTCAAAGACCTACGCGCAGCACGAGAGCGGGGAGTTGGGAGACTCGAGCTTGCGGTGAAGAGGGCCGAGAGCAGCGTTAATAGGCATAAGAGGGAGATGGTAGAGATGGAGGCGCTGGCGAGGGAGGGGAGGCAGAAGAGGAGGAAGGGGAAGGCGGGGTGGTGGATGAAGTCGGGTAAGCACGTTTCCTTCTCTTCTCGTCTTTCCTTGTCCCCTTCTGTCTTTTCCTCTTCTTTCCCCTCTCGGCGTCGTCCTCTTCTTTCGGTTTCTTTTTGTCTTCGTCGACCGATTCTGATCAAATCTCAAATCAAACCACATGCAGCCGAGAAAAAAGGGTTGCTGATGAAAGCTCGCTACGACGATATCGCATCAAGTGGGGGGAAACGTGCAGTAAAAAAAGCGATCGAAAAGAACAAGAAGAAACAGTCTCAGAAGGAGAAGAGATCGCGTCCGTTTCCAGTTCCATTATATCAGCGTACTACTGTGTGATATTGCCTTGGATAGTTTCCTGTGATATTGATGGCACTCGGAAGAAACCAGCAATTGAAATCCAAGAATACGAGTCATGCTCGTACTGCCTTTGCAAGAATGTTTCCAAGTCAGTCTGAAATGCATCATCAATATGTGGTCCAGGTGCCACAGCTAGGACTGCGACATGGAGGTAATGGTATCAGTGTCTGACCAGACCAAATTCTTGGTTAGATATTACTACTATCGATAACACTCATCCCAAATTAGACAAAGGCTTGCAATGTATTAAAGAATTCGCATTCCTTTCTTATCAAGAAATGATGTTGTCGATATATCGTGGCAGCAAAACATGAACAATTTGAAGAGCTTCGGATAAGCCATAGCTCATGCTATCCCTACACTAAGTTCTTCGCAGTTGGAACAAGTTCCAGTTCAAGTGGGGCTATGTAGGTGTAGCACACAAGCCTAAGTTAGTCCGCAACGTCATGGCCGCCTGAATCACTAAACATCACTCGCTCACAAGGTTGACGTTCACTGATTCGGAGTTGCTCGAGGGGGGACTAGCGGTAATGAAGTGTCAAAGGTCAATTTGATATAATGGTTAATTGGATGTTAAAGGGGATGAGAACAAGTGGGTTAACACAATGCAGCGATCGCCCACACTTAGAGCTTATACTAGCATCGGCGATCGCGCCACCTCTTAATGGACGCACGTGCCTTGTCACATGACGTTTCATATACAAGGTTCAATACCCCTCGCCGCTAATCATCACGAATTCAAGGTGAGCACGTGCAGTTGCATCAGAACTGTCTCTGCAATCTAATGCTTCTTCAAAGTTTTGGGCCTTGTGGTCATGGCCAAATATTGTGGATATCTGGTCTGAGACAAATGGTTGTTCCAGTGAGGCATTGGGTTGGGTTGTCTGTGCCCCATGACCGTAGAAGACGAAATGGACATTATTCTCCTGGCTTCAAGGAATCTTATGGCACAGACAGGCATTTACCTCTGCACCAAACTTCATCATGTGAAGACACCCAAGGGGATCGGGTGTTGGTGTATTGCCTTCTCCTCGAACAATCCCCACAAAAGGTTACCAGCCACCACGCTGTCAGAGGAACAATACAAGGCTTTGAAGGAGGTGCTGCAGAAGAAAGGCCTGGTGTACTGGCATGCAGATCAACAAACTCATGAAAAGTGGTTTTATCATTGATTTGACTTTTTTCAGTATGTACATGACACTGACATTTTGTCAACAAAAACTTCTAGAGATGAAGGATATTATATGTTAGACATCCACAGGGGTACCCAAATCACCCATTGTCTTTAAACTATTGTAGATGGTCTGCAAATGGTTTCTAGAGCTTGCAAAATCAATGTGAATGACCTGATTCCAGTTTGGCTTGTGGTTGGTTGGTTTTTCATTAGGGGCTTGATAACTCAGGTCCTTCTCAGCAAGGAAGTGCATGGTCTCAAGGACTTCGGTATGGTGAATTGTAGTGCTGCATCAATATGGACCTGCAATATGATGGTCATGACATGTACTGCAGATAGATGGTATGGACAATTACCTGAAGCCGCAATGGCCAACATGAAATCCTTCTTCAGATGCTTGATAAATACATGGGCTGCCTGGTTGATCAGGTCGTCACAAGCATGTGTAATATGCTCAATGATCTCATCTTCCTGCTCTTTACCTTCTAGACTCCTACTCACGAACCGCTTCACTTCAACGAGAAGGCCAATGTTCACCGCAGTAATCCTCCATCCTCCATAGTGGACCTTTCTCTGTGGCTGAGCCACTGCCATAAGATGGAGAATAACAAAATCCACAACAACCTGATCAGCATCCTTCTCCGGGATGGTCAATGCAAAAGAAACATCACCCGCCCCACACCTGACCTCTTCATTGTCGGCTTGGTTTCCTGGAGCATTCTGCTCTGGGCCTTTGGGCTGCTCTGGAGCTTGCTGCTCTTCAGGCAGCTGTACAATCTCCTCGGGATCATCGCTGTTGTCATGCATGGTATGCAGTTCATACCATGACATGTGTGCTATACAAAAGATAAGGAAGGTATAATGAACCATACTCTACCATATCACCAAGTGATTCTATCATTTTCTATTGATTCATTGGTCTGTTTTTCTGAAAGTCTCATTTCCCATGTCAGACCTGGGAATTTCGATGTTTTTCCATTTTGTCATGTGATCTTTTCTTCTTCTTGGCTTATTCATCAGATTTTCTCATTAGCTGACTGATCATGTTTGTAATCATGTTATGTGACTGGGAAATAAGGTGATTTGTAAGGATTCAACCTGACTCATCATGCTTTGTCATTGATCTGTCATGCTTTGTAAGACTTGCAACTGTATTTATAATCTTCTTAGTAACCAGGATGACTCAGCTCACCAAAAGGCTTGGTTTGTAAGCACAACCTTACCAATCCATGAGATGACTCATACCTTTGATTCATCATGCTTTGTAAGATAACACTGTATTTATAATGTACTTAGTAAACAAGCTGACTCAGCACACCAAATGGTAGGGTTTGTAAGCACATTCTTACCAATCCATGTGATGAATCATGCTTAGTAATCTGACCTCCCAAAAGGTATAAAAGGAGCTCATTTTACACCCATGAAATAGAACTTCCCACTTTATCCCCAACACTGAAATAAGAGTGAGCTTAGGTAATACAAGTGCAGGCCCATTGGTTGCCTTGAAGTAAGTCACAGTCACAGTCACAAGTCACTTCCACTCTAAACCTATCCCACTAACTAAGAGTGAGATTAGGCAAGACATAGTCAGAGTAACAGGCCATTTGAGTTGCCTGGAAGTAACACAGTCACAGTCACAGTCACAGTCACATTTGTTTATATTTGTTGTATAGTGCCTTACAGGGGTTGATTATATAACACTTCTTTATCATTATCTGAACTAAGCATTACGTATTCACGAACCTGCTCTCTTCCAAGCAGAGAGACACAAACCAGGAGAACACGACAAAGTTGAAACAGACTTTCATAGGTTGAGACACGACCTACTAGGGTGAAACATACCTATCCATTATTTTTCCTATATGAGAGGAACCAGACACATTTGACACAGTTTCTTTCAACAAGAAGGTAACTTGATTACTATTTAACCACCCACGAACATCACATTATCTACTGAGAAATAGAAAATCTGTAGACCGTGAACTTGAGGAGCTGACAACTTTTCGTCTTATCAAAGTGTAGTTGTGATTGTCACTGCATTTTACACTGTTCCATATAAGACCCTCAAGTAACAAGACACCATCATCTTCATCCTCATGTTCATCATGCATTGGCACAAACCAAACAGGGAACTGAGGGGTGACGATTAGATTTGGAATGTCTGTGACTAAATCCAAGAGTGTCTGAGCCCATAGGGCATACCAAGGAAATTCAATATTCCTAGAGTTGAAGGTGCGTGAATATGTGAGGGAAGTCTCCAGGATGGCTTTGTCTTTCATCACTGGATTGATAACCTGCCCAGGGAGAATCCAGCTGGGGTTACTAGGAGCCTTGGGGGGCATCATGAATCAGTAGTAGACTTCAATGATATTGGCCAATATAATATATATATGTAGCACAGACTTCGAATTTTCATGGAGAACAATGAGGATACTATGGCAAAATGTTTCGAGCGATAGGAGGCGATAGCCAGCTGCCATGATAGGCAATGAAAATAGTTTTTGATTCTTGATGGTGTTGATTCAATCGCAGTAAATTAATCCCAGGAGAAGGCACAATTTAATCAGTCTTTGACTTGACAGACCAATGGGGATCAGAAGAATTGGTGGGTGAACACAGTGCGGTGATCGCCTGGTGCCCATGTGTGGTATCAATTGTTCACCATGTCCACTTAGACTGGTGACCAGCCCCTCTACATCAGTAAATTACTGGGCTCTGTACAGATCTGTACAGATCTGGACAGCACGCCATACATACAGCTTGGTCCCTACTAGCTAGTTTGCCACAGTGGAACTTTTTCTGTAGATCTCTGCACAGACACCCACAGACCCACCCAGTAAAGACCAAACTAATTCTCTGTCTGTCTGTACAGATCTGTCCAGGATGTTTGCACAGATACTCACAAACCACTCAGAAGGGTGTTAAATATCATCATTAGTCTCTGTAGAGATCTGTCATGTTTGCACAGACACTCACAAACCACTCAGAAGGTGGCTTACTTGGCTTAGGAACGGTAGCAAACAGGTGACGATATATTTGATCAGCGTGAAACAATACTAGCGGGCGACAAGCAACAAGAGAAAAATATATGCGAGGATATGATGTGATGATTAATACTATGAAAAATGCCACCAGGGGGCTCAATCAAGCTGGACATGCAAGTGACAATGTTTCGATGTGTCAATGCCATTGAGTTTGGATGCCTCCGCCCTAGATGAATTCATTAGGGCCAAATGTGATGTTAAAAGACTACTTACCATCCAATCTTGGCCCATTCACGAAGCTGCTGCACCAGCTTCGGACCGTGATATGGATCACTCATGACATCACCAAGTAGCCCAAGCAACCAAAGATAAATGGACTCATACTCCTTGGCAGTGAACTTCGAATAAAACTTGCCATTACCATTTTTCTTGAGGCCCTGGAAGACACAATTAAACTGAAATAATGTGTCAGAACAATGACACATCAATATCAAGGATGTACCACTGTGCAAACGAGAGCTAAGCATTTTAATGGTACCTCCTTCTGAAAAATGGCTGGTCACCTATGAGAAATGTGATAAGATCCTGTGTAGAAGAATAAGATGATGGCCTCCAGAAGTGCAGGGTGCGCAAAATTTTTAGTCTTCCCAAACTCATCTAGTCCATGGCGCAGAAATCTACCATCATTGAGTAATTCTACAGCTGTGGCTTGAACCCAAGCCACACGCTCTTGAACAGGAATGTCATCTGGCAGGGAAAGGCTGTATGCGGAAGGTGTGATGGAGATGGCAATTTTCTTTAGATCAGAGCGCCAGGTTGCTAAGTCGTCATACAGCTAGAAAAAAAATAAGACACCAGGCGCACCACAAAATAGACATATGCACCAGCCTTGCCATGTCAGGCTTATGAGCAGGCCACACACCTGGTAGACACCTTGAGTCAGCAGAATGTCTCGAGGGAAATAGTAGCTTACTGGCGTCAACTTGTTGACCATTTTTAAGCCATTGGATGAGAGAGGCTGAGAGCGACTCAGTGATCGTGACCGGCAGATCATCAACAAGGCTCGGAAAAGGGTTCTCCAGTGCCTGCTGGGCATGACACTCCACCTTTGTGTCCTCAAGAAAGCTGTTCCAGCGTGGACTGTATCAACCCAGTTGGGTAGCCTTGGGCCCTTCATCATCAGATTTGGATCCAATGACCGCCTTTGGTTTCTGTTTCAATTTCTGTTTCCATTTCCATTTTGCCTTTGAATTGGAGGTATCTATCTCGGCAGCACAAAGAAGCTCCAGCAGAGTGGGATCAGGAAGTCAGGGATGGCCATTTCTCTCATGGTGAAGCTTCAAGACATCATTGGGCTGGAATGGAAAATTAGTGTACTCCAACAAATAAGCGGGCTTGTACCTGGGAGGCAATCTCTTGATCCATCATTGAACCATCATTGCCCAAATCACTACCAACTGCCAAAGTCTTCTCAGCAACCTGGTCACTTTTGTTGCGAGAATACTGGAATTCAAAGTCTGTTGGAAGAGCGGTTGCCACCCGAGGTTGGGGTGGTAGCTCTTCTCTCGAGAAACCTGCGACTTTTTAATTAACTTGAATGGAAACAGGTGAAAACTTACCAGGGTGTGTACTATGATGCCCACAGGCTTCTCCCCAACCCATCTGCTTGTTTCCACTACCTTCATCTGAGCCAGATGAATCATCCTTGGACGTGTTTGATTGATTGTTCAGATTCTGTACCCAATGGTCCAGTTGGCTGGAGGGCAGGATCTAAATTCTTGAAAAAGTTAGCATCTGGTAGCAGCACAGTAGTTGAAGTGGTGCTGGAAAGTGCTGGATCTTCAATGTTAGAAGTAGTGATGGTGTGATGACCTTGGGAAGCATTGGGATTAATAACTGGAACGTGATGTTGGGATGTGCCAACACAAGTCTCATGGGAAATGGTGCTCAGTTCTTCTGAAGGGCTATATGGCGGAGGGGGCTGCTGTCTCTTCTGCATGTCTTGTTAGTATTGTTCAATACGAACAAGAGAAAAGATACCTTGGGATGACTCCCATGGCCCTTGTGAGGTGGTTCTGGAGCGAGAGGGTTTTCAGGAGCGTCTGGATCAAGGAAGGTGGCACCCTTGGGTTTGCTGGTCCATGCTGGAGCATGCAAAATAGCACTCACTTTCTCCAGTTGAGTGCCCCTACCTCCTGTCCCTGCACCTTGATGTCCTGTTCATCGAGGTTGTTGTGAGTCATTGACTTCATCAATAATTGACTGAGACTGAGCACGCACTCTCTTTGCCAGAGCTGCTTTCCCTTCCAGTGCCTTGGGGTCAGAGTCCAACACTTTGCGCTTTGACTTCTTTCTCTTAGGGCTTCCAGGCATGACAAGGGAAGGAGGGAAATGAGCCACCACACCGACAATTTACTAACACTCACCTTTAAATCTTAGCCACCATTGCACCTTGAAAAGCACTTGAAATTTACATGCACCAAATGTAATACAGTGCAGGTTGATGAAGTTTACGGATCTGTTCTGGAGGGTGAGTCAGAATCAGTAGGCTGAGAGAAAATGTGCAGCACCTCCCTTCATCAAATTTTGAGTACTATGGTATTACATAACCAATCACAAGGCATCATGTTGCAGAGTGACTTGAAACTTGAGTGGGAACAATTTAATGTACACATAAACATAAGCAGGGCATAACTATGAAAGCTTGAGAAAATTCCGATTGTCATAAACATAAATTAAGTAGTTCTGCTTTGCTTGGGCTGGGGTGCAACTTCCATCATCCAGCCCATCCGGCCATGGATTAGGTTACGTTCTGTATTCGGTGGTTTGTTTATATACTTATCCTGATCATCACCCTCAAGGTCACTCATGTGTCTCTTTTTCAGGAGTGCCGCAATGAACTTCTTTGCAAATAGAAGCTCAGGGGAAGGCTCGTCCTTCAGAAGTTCAGCGAGATGCATTTCCAACAGATCGAGGACCTCCCCAAAAGTAACTGCACTTGATGGCCCTTTGTTCCTGATCAAGTCATACCATTGTGTCACGAGTGGGATTAGTGTGTTGAAGTAGGGGTGGAATTGTTTCTTGAGTTTGTCCGTGTTGGGGTGAAAAAAAAACAAAGTCTTCACATCACTGCCTGCTTTGAACGTGTTGGCAGACCATAGATGCAGCAACCACTCTTGACTCCTATCAGCTGATAGATTGTGTTTAACTCCAAGGGGACCCCTGTATTCAATGCAGATGCACACGAAAATGTAAAAAAGTGATTTGAGACCATCATGATAGTGGTGTAGGATAAGGGGGGGCAGTTTTGTGAGGGAAGATGTGGCAAGCTTCACCTTCCAGCTGTGAGCAGATGTTGCAACATCGCCAACAGCCTCTGAGAGTTGCCACAGAAGCCAATGTGACATAAAAGGTAATGTGCCCTATCATTTGCTGTGAGCACATCGAGTCTTATAGAAATAAATTGGTACTGACTGTCCCACCGATAGTGTATTTTTGACCTGCATCAATATGGACAGCAAATTCCCAATCAATCAAGAGTCCATTGGTCCCATCATCATCATCCTTGATCATAGCGTTATTAAGGCTGCAGTCATGGTGAAGAACTCCACGATCCTCGACCACTGTACATTAAACTGAGACACATGTCAGTAAACTCAACAAGACGGACTAGATACAGTGGCTCAAAAAACTGTCCGCATGTTTGCGCTATTTTGACTGTTTACATCATTGTACAAGAATGGATAGGTATTCCCAGGACATCCTGCCATGGCCTGGGAGTACTACATCAGGGCTTCAAAATGAGCCCTTACCCGTGGGAATTGGTGGTCATATGGTGGCACTATGTGGTTTGCAAAACGATGACTCATGTGGACAGTTTTTTGACTCAGATATTTTACATAGGAAATCAGGTATTCTAGTACTTTGTGTGGCCTCCCTTGGCCTTGATTACTGCCTCTATCCTTCTAGGCATACTTTCAATCAACTTCTGACAGTCCTCTGCTGTAATCTGTCCCCACTCTACCACCACTCTCTCCCATAACTCCCATACTCCTTTAGGGGGGTGTTCATAGGCTATAAGCTTCTTTTTGAGTATTCCCCAGAGGTGTTCAATGACATTGACATCAGGGGACTGTGCTGGCCAGTCAAGGAGATGAATATTATGTTCTTCAAACCATTCTCTGGCTCTCCTGGATGTATGCTTGGGATCATTATCCTGTTGGAAAATGATATCTTCTTCATCAATTCCTGATTCTGCCATGCTAGGCAGCAAGTGGTGGTTGAGAATGTCCACATACTGCTCAGCATCCATCCTCCCCTCAACCTCTGCAAGCATTCCTACACCATTCCACCCCATACACCCCCATACCATCAGAGAACCTCCTCCAAACTTGAGTGTCCCATTAATCTCTCTGTCTGTTAGAGGCCCCCCCTTCTTTTTCCACACATATACCTTTCCATCTGACCCAATCCTGTTGATTTTAGTCTCATCTGACCATATGACACGCTTCCAGTCCTCTACAGTCCAGTTTTGATGGGCCAGGGCAAAGTCCAGTCTTCTTTTTCTATGACTGATAGAAAGGAGAGGCTTCTTCTTCTTTGTTACAGCCTTGAGGTTGGCTGCCTTGAGAACATTTCTCACAGTTTGTGAAGATACAGGGGTAGTGATGATGGAATTGATGTGATGAGTGACTTGGACAGCATTGCCAGCCTTTCCTGTAGTAATATGCTGAATAATGGCCCTCCTATCAGTAGAGGTGAGTTTGGATGGACGACCTCCACTAGAGTTTTCTTTGTCTGGGTGACATTCTTTGGTGAGCTTGGCCACAGTAGACTTGCATACACCAGTTCTAGATGCTATTTGACGAGCAGAGAGGCCAGCAGTAGAGAGAGAGAGGATGTTATCCCTTTGAGCAGAGGAGATGGCTTTCATGGTGATTATGACTATCATACATGAGACTCCCTTCATTATATAGTGAGAGATAGGTTTAATAATGCCATAATGACACCACATTATAATTTATTTAATAATGGTATGACTTTATGGTGTCATAACCATTAATTTATATAGTTTCAATCTAGCCTCAAAAAACTGTCCACATGAGTCATCATTTTGCAAACCTCATAGTGCCACCATATGACCACCAATTCCCACGGGTAAGGGCTCATTTTGAAGCCCTGATGTAGTACTCCCAGTGGGGATGGGCAGCGCTCGGTCAGTTTTAAACTCCGCCCGTGATTTGCTTTGCAGTGCATAGAGTCGAAACAAGTGTCCAATAAAAAGATCGACTGACACTATACTACCACAACAATCTGACAGAAAGTTTGTATGGAGAAACATGTGTGAATTAACGAGACTTAGGTATTCTATGAGAAAAAAGTGTAAATGGTGCTGGCCTTGGGAGGATTACTCACTACAATGGCATGAAGTGCACCGTTTTTTTTTAGTTTTTTTTCATAGAATACAAGGATGGAGTAAAAAGAATACATTTCACCGGATTTTTCAAGTGACACGAGGGGTCGCATTGCTGGGAACCAGTCGATCTTTGAGCACAGTAATGAGCGTGCTGACTCAGCGCAAAATGACGCGACGCGACGCGTTTCGACGCGTCAAGAAAAGGATTAACTGTCCAATGCAGCCCCGATACGTCAAAAGGGACCGCTATAACCCAGTCAAACGGCGTTCTCCAACACAAAAGGCTCATCTTACACGCTTGAACTCTAGAACAACTGTCGAAAAGGAGAATAGTCCTCCTGCCGAGATCTGCAGTGCAAGGGACAGTAGTCCAAGTCCTGCAATCGTGGTGCACCTGCAAATTGAGCTCGACACACAACGTGAGAAGCAGGTCGAGTATGATAAAGAGGTGGTGCGGCAGCACCGGGAGCAAGATTTCAAGAAACGAGCACGCCGTGATGCTGCAGGAGCAAAACTTGATGCGGTCGTCCCACGTCTCACACTTGAAGATATCACAAAGCTTCGCACCCCAGAGATTGACCTGCAAATTCGTTGGCATCGTCGATTTGACCCTGCAGTACCGGCAGCCAAACACATACCAACCACGAAACAGAAGAAGGTGGAAGTGCTGCTGGAGGCCGTCAGACGGTATTTGAGTGGTGAGGCAACCCCCGGTGGACATCCAACGTCTTCGCAGCCGCAAGCGCTTGACAACAATGCTGTTACATCCCACTTGCTGGAACTAGGGGATGGGGAGGACGAAGCTGAGGATGAATGATGGTTAATTTTCTTGCCAAGTTGTTCGACATTACATTATACAGCTGATATTATAATTTCTTCGCGCATGGAGTTGTTATTGGCGTGCGCTAGTCATATTCTTGATACATTCTTGATATTTGCCATCGTGTTCTGTAGCATCGTGCTTACATAATGTCACACTTTGTTTACGGGCGTTGCCCATCCCCACTCCCAGGCCATGGCAGGATGTCCTGGGAATACCTATCCATTCTTGTACAATGATGTAAACAGTCAAAATAGCGCAAACATGTGGACAGTTTTTTGAGCCACTGTAGAAATGATTACTCACCTATGACAATGTCCTAAAGAGTGCTCACTAACTCTAATTTTGTCCAGAACACATGCAAAGGTCATGCACGAGGCTTCAAAACCAAACAAACGTGCATATGAGAGGTCCCCTCAATACTTCTCAAAACCTTGTATTGATAATTCATTGTTTCATCAACCTCATTGGGCACGATCTCAACAAGCCAATATTCCACTAGTTCTGGCACACCACAGACCCCTTGCATCTCCTGCAGCATCCTAACCTCATTTAACACTGCATCTTTACCCCCAAGGACCCAATGATCCTTGATGATATATTCTTCATCATCCCTCCTCACTAAATAACAGACAGTGCCATGCCCAACAAGCCCCTGACTGGAGAATATGACTTCGAGGATATTGTATGTGTGGTTGTTCACTGTGATCCTGCCAATCAGGTCTGAAAAAGATCTGTGAAGAGGATCTTCAGGCATTTCTAGCTGAGGGGGGTCTTGAGGGAGGCTCTCCTCTAAACTCAAGCTCATCTCCACGTCTGAGCCCATCTCCAAGTCAGACTCAGCCTGAGGTGCATTGATAATCATCTTGGGTCCAGTGCCTTCTGGACCTTTCATGGAACTGTGCACTTGAGCTTGTGAGGGCCATTTGTCCACAGAAGGGTGAAAAATTGGATTTTCAAGCTGAGCAGGGCGAAGCATCTTTGTAAATATACTGATTGAAGGATCATACCCGATATAATCAAGATTGCTGAAGACAACACTGGATAAGATGTATAGGAAATAGTTTGGAGTGCTGTCAATATGGATGGGAGGTGTCATGACACCACCTGCATGATCGTACATGTGAACTCGCAATTCACAATATTCGTGGGTAAGGGAGAAGAGCAAAACAAACCGCCTCCAAGGTTGGCGTCTCAAGAGAAGGTAAGCCTTGCTGTCAATCATCTTTCCAATCGTGCCTGTAGGAGTGTACAGTTGCAACGTCAACTCACAGACTGCCTTGATGGTGTCCCACCAAGCCTCCATGTCATCCAACAGCACAAGGTCTGGCTTCTGCGAGACTTCTTTACCCTTTACAGGACACATGGAGTTTTGTGAGCTCCAAGTGCGAGTCACTGCTCCAATGTTTTCCTTTATGATCTCCTTTCTCCTCATCTTGGCAACAGCACCACATGTGGTGTTAAAGAATGACGAGAAGATGTCTTCCAATGTGTGTGGTTTCAAGCTGGTATCTTCAAGTTGACTTGACAGGTCCTCACCACTGGATTCCTCCAAGTTGCTCACACTGCTACCCCCCCTTGGTCTCCCCCCTCTTCAAGATTGGGTAACTGAACAATGCCGGATTCACGATGGCATTTTGGAAGTGCCCAGTTCCATTTAAAGTTCTCTGTATCATATAAGGGAACCATGGACTGTTCATGAAGGTGAGCAAATTTATTGTGTAGTCTGGTGTCACAATAATGAATTTTATGTAATGGCACCTGGAGTTCTGTGACATCTGGGACTTTAAAGGTGAATGTCCTGAAAATCCGCAATAACATATGACTGAGAGCCTTGGGCTGGTCTGCATCGGTTGGTTCTTCTTCTACAATTAACTGATTAAGCTTGAGATCAGTGAGTTTGTCCATCACAGGCACATCACTGACACAGGGAGCTGACATCAACAACACCAACTTTATCCTGAAGTCTACCGTTTTGCTGTGTTCTGCAGGGGGCATGACTGAGGCCTGAGGTACAAGTACCAGAAAAATTGTCACATTTTACAATGGAGTCTACAACTACATGGTGCATCTTTTAGTCTATGAAAATGGTACTTATCGAGTATGAAAGTGCATGGTACTTCTACTCGGATAATGCACAAAATGAATGTTTGTCCCAAAATAGTTTTTTAACCAAAACTCCCTTTCAACATCACATTTGGCCCTAACAAATTCATCCAGGATGGAGGCATCCAAACTCGACAGCATTGACACATCAAAACATCATCACCTGTGTGTCCAGCTTGATTGAGCCCCCTGGCAGCATTTTTTGTAGTATCAATCATCACATCATATCCTCGCATACATTTTTCTCTTGTCGCTTGTCATCCACTACTATGCATAAATGAGGACAGCATAAAACATATAAACATGCAAGACTCTATGAATCAGTTGAGAACCATCGCGCCTTGTTGTCTGTGCAAACCTTCCATACCTGAAGCATTAGAATCAACAACATTGCAAAAGAACACGCACATGCACCACATGAACTTGATTGACCTTGTCCTCGTGGTGGATGGTTGGGAGGGACGTGGGACCAACCATGATCTTTAAAGATGATTCTCACACATCCCAGCCCAATATCTGTCTCATCTATCTTCCTCTTGGTTGCCACTGTGTGAACTTTAAGCAGGCTTGCAAGCACCTCATTTTCCTGTATTATGCAATCTGCAAGCGCCTTCTGAGCCATGAAAACATCATGCTTGGCTCTTACAAGATCAAGCACAAGGCTTGCTTCAGAGTCAGTTGGTTCATGGACTCCAGACTATGGAATATAAGGTGTGATAAAGAATGGCAGAAATGATGTACAAGGACTCATAATTGAATTGACGGCTTCAAGGACTTCATATAGGTCACCTATACTGTGAGGCACTCCCCCATTGCATTCATTGATAGGGCGAGAATAACAAGTATAATTGTCAGAGCAGGAAGCAAGTGCTGACAGTGATTGTAGAGTAGTGATATCAAACTTAGACAGTGAAGATAACATGAGAACTTAGAAATGTTCACGGAAAATGCCGAATTCAGATTAACTTGCTTTTTCTCAAGTCTGCAATCCAGATATCAATATCAGCGTGCTATGGCTATGGCACCAACCCATTGCCCATCATGTGGGAAACAATTCAGGGACCATACCTCCATTGCTCACCATATGAGCCAACCTTGGTCTGGATGTAACAACTGGATAGATGATTTAATTTGACTGAACTCCACCTTGCCACTCACTGGACATGATCCCATGGCAGTGGACAATGTCAGCAATGCTCATGAAAAAGGAGAGCCTGAGGATGAGAGTTACTATGATTTTGGGAGCCAAGGAGAGGATTTGGACTCTGGAGGTGGAACAAGGAACGAGGACAGTGAGGCCAAAGTAACCGATCACTTTCTGGAGCCCCTACTAGCTTTTGATGAGGGCTACATGTTTTTGTGCCTATTCAATGCTGATGAAAACAGCATCTATTGTAAAATGAATCTTTACTATCCATTCAGTGGTCAAAGGGAATGGCAACTAGCCACATGGATTCTGTGTTCTGGCTTGAGTATGGAGAAAATCAATTCTTTCCTTGCCCTAGAAATGGTAGGTGGTTAATTTAAATATCACCATGGCGGCTTCGCTGAAATAGTACTTAGATTGGTGATCTACCTTTATCCTTCCACTCAGCAAGAGAGCTATGAGGTTGAGCTGAATCACTGCCTAGCGGTCCATGTTGGAAGTCACAAGTTATTCCAACATCACATCCCACAAAGTCTCTGGCTGTTCTCTACTGGCAGGATCTGCTTGAATGTATTGCCACCATATTCAATCATCCTTTATTCCATAATCACATCGACTATATGCCTCGCAAGGTTTACAGCACAGCGCAGAAGCTCTCTCAGATATATACTGACTGGATGACAGGTGATCATGCCTGGGAGATGCAGGTGCATAATATGGCTCTCTTGAAGTCATTGTCTCATGTATTCTTCAAGTCTGCACTTCCCCGTGGTGCAACTCTCCTCAGTACTATTCTATCCTCAGACAAGACATGCATTACTGCATTGTCAGGCGATTGTGTTGCACATCCTCTCCTTATCAGCCTCGCCAACATCCGCATGGCCACACGGCTCAAATCATCTTCCAATGCTTTCCTTCTCACCGCCCTACTACCAGTCACAAAATTCGTTCACAAGAACAAACGAATGAAAGGCATGTTACAGGATTGGCTCGTTCATCACTGCTTGAACATCATACTACAACTGCTGAAGTTGGCTGCTCAAAGTGGTGTAATGCTGTCAGATCCCATCAGTCGCAGTTACTGCTTTACTGTACTCACTAGCTATATTGCCAACACTCCTGAAGCCATGATGCTGGCATGCGTTGGTGGAAAGACATCCCCGATTACCATGGCAATGTACAAACAATTCGTGGATGCCTTCCAACACGAACCCTGGACATGATCAAAGACTCTTGAGCAACTGGAAATCATACATTCACGCGCTCATCCAGATGATCTCAAGGAGTTTTTCCGTGAAGTGCAGAAGTTTTGCCTAAATGGCGTGGATAAACCATTCTGGTGGGACTGGCTGCTAGCGGAACCCTCCCAGTTTTTTACACCTGAATTGCTGCACCATATTCACAAGAAGTTTTGGGACCATGATGCACAGTGGATTATCCTCACAGTGGGAGGGTCTGAGATAGATTTCCGATTTTCGATCATACAGCCCACTACTGGTTATCAGCACTTTTACTCAGGTATCTCAAAACTCAAGCAGGTTATGGGTCGTTGTCACCGAGATGTGCAGCGATCAATCATTGCAGTCAGTGTGGATGCAGCACCTCAGGTGTTATTGTTGCTGTATGCATGCTCATGCACTTCAACTATCTTGTGCAGTCACCGTGCATTGATGACAAGTATCTCAGTCACATTGCAGCCACACTAGACGAGTTCCATGTGAACAAACAATCCATCATTGCTGCTGGTGTCCACCAAGGAAAAGGTAGTAAAACCATCGACAACTGGCAGATTCCCAAACTTGAGTTAATGCAGAGTATCATCACCAGCATCCACAACTCCAGTGTCATAGCACAGTGGTCTGCAGATGTCACTGAGCACGCGCACATCACCAAGGTCAAAGACCCTGCGTGATCCAGCAACAACAACAACTACAACCCACAAATTTGTCATTATCTTGATCACGCTGATAAGTGCAATCAATTTGACCTTGCTACTAGCCTGTTAGATCGCTGTGATGACCTGGGAGTTGTTGGGGAGGAAAGTGCTGAGGAGGATGACAAGCTTGACAATGACACAAACAGCTTTCCTGCAGAGCTACTCTCCTCAAGTCAAAGTCCTGGACAACCATGTCCTATCACAGATTACTTTTCAATTGCGAAAATACTCCAAGCAAAGAAAGTTGGATCAGTACCATTCCCACTTTGTTCTTTTGTCATCGGGTGCACTGCACTTAATCTTGCTTATGATCCATCTATCAAGCATGCTACTGTCGATGAAATTGCCATTATGTTCGGCCAACCTGACTTGCAACCAGCTATCACTGATTTCCTTCACTGTGAGGTGACCTATGGCAATCACATCCACTCCATGGGTGGTCCTGGAAGGCTGTGCATGGCACTGAGCTACCATTTGACAAAGTTCAAGTGTGGTTCAAAATTCATTTACAGGAGACCGAGTTTCATGATCCCCATAACATTTGACACACTCAAACACTTAATTGCGCACCACCTAGTGACCCTTGGACCTTAGGTCGTTACAATCTGGTCATTATTCAGACCAGCTCTGGTCATTCCTGGCCTGCCAGCAGCCTTTCAGGTATGTTCTTTCTGTCTTTACTCGCAATAATTACTAAGCTAAAGAATGATCTCCCACAGGGCACTCCATTGCGCAAATCAGGCTCATCATTTGGCCTCTTGGCAGAAGCAGGACACGATGGGCTTGGGACAATCAATACTTAACTTACGTCCAACAGTTCAATATCTCCAGCGAACACGATCCAACCACTCAGTTGCATACACTGAAAAGAGCAAAGCGCTCTAATGGTACATGGATGGGCAACATCATTCCAGTCTCTCAGCTTCGAGTGCCAGTCCATCTTGTTCCACATTTTGGTGCTACTGCAGACACATGTCTCACAGCATATAATAGCATGGAGCACATGAGGGAGTTTTGGTTGAACTACTTTTGGGACAAACATTCATTTTTTGCATTATCTGAGTAGACTAAAAGATACACCATGTACTTGGGATTCCGTTGTAGAATGTGACATTTTTTTCTTCTGGTACTCATACCTCAGTCATGGCCAGGGCCTGCAGAACACAGCAAAACGGTAGACTTTGAAATAAAGTTGGCCACGGTGTCGTTGATGTTGGCTCCCCTTATCAGTGACATGCCTGCACTGGACAAACTCACCGATCTTGAGCTTAATCAGTTACTATCTTAGAAGAAGCACCAACCAATGCAGACCAGCCCCAGGCTCTCAGTCATAGTAATTTATGCTGCTAGTACTTGGAATACAATACTTCATACTAGTATACTTAGTAAGGTGCAGTAGGAACACCATTCCTTGTGAGTCCTGTTGAACTGTGAGCGACTTGAAGTGCTGCATTACTATTCACTGTGAGCCTGCGTGAACTGTGGAGTCCTGTGGTTTGCTGCCACAAGACCCCAAGTGTGTGACCTCTGTGAGAAAGTTGTAGTTTACTGATGTATGAGGCAAGCCCTCGATACATGGCCAAATGTAGAATTTGCACTACCAAACATTTGATGAGATCTCAATTATGTACCTCGATCTGGTCGAAATCAAGTCCGCAAGGGACCAATTAAAAATGTATAGATCAATCGTCTTAGCGTCACAATTTTTCACATGTATTGAGAACCAATGGTCTGAGGGGTCTGACATAGGTCTGTCAAAGGGTAATAGCACCAGCAAGTGACATAGATGTGACACTGTATGTAAACCTTGGTGCGACACTGGGCTTGAGGTCAACAAGTCATCACTCAAAGCATCTGGCAAGTGTCAACACTGAGGTCTGGGTGATGACTATTGTAGATCTAATGCACATTGCTTGGTTGTTGTGATTTCAGCTGAGTGCTACTATGATTCAGGGTGCAGCATGGGTTCACACTGATGTATCAACACAATAGTATTCTACTGAGGCAGTATCTTGGAGCTGAGGATGAGAAAATATGATACCACCAGTGCTTTATTTTATATGCAAAGAAAGTCTATAGGAAATACATGGGTAGAGGTATCATGAATGAACACAGAAATCAACATTCCTCAAAGAGAGAAAGTGGGTACAGTGTAGTTGCAAGATCATGAAATTTCCCAAAACAACTTTCTGGATTTCACTGGGTAATCTCCCATCATCTGAACCAAAGTCAGCCATCCAATAGGTGATGAACTCGCCCTCCATGCCAATCTGTGGGTCCCACAGTGGCCATTCTCAGGGTGGAAAGTGAGGAAATGCTGCAACAAATGCCATCCAAAAAAATTCTCGGCTCCACAACCACACATCTGAATGTGTCAAAGAGATGTTGTGGACAAGCCAGTCTTGAATGATGTTGGGAAGTATTGCCCATGTCTGACCATCAAGGTGATTGAATGTCGATGCAAGGGGAAGAACAGAAAGGTGTCCTAGATATAATGTCATGATCAAAATTCAAAGATCTGTGTGCAGTCCACTTACCTCTGGCAGCTTATTCAATGATGGGTGACCAGTCAATGCAACATGTAGACTAATGCACTCTACTATGGGAGAAATTTCACTGGCATATGCTTCGGGAATGTGAATAGAAATTTTCAGTGGCTGAAAAAAAATTGTGAGATGGAAGACGACACTGTAATAAAGTTGACTGACAATAAATGCAGCTGTGCATTGCATCTGTGACTGTATGTTTCCAACAAAGCGGATGGATAAGCAAAGAGAGGCAAGACTGAGTCCATTTTCATCATGCACCATATCAACATAGATAGTATCTGTGTTGGTTGTTGTAAGAGACATTGTTTTGATGTGAGGCTGATGTTGAGACGGTTGTGCCAGTGAAAGTTGAAATCATTGTGCCTGCCTGTTGGAGTTATCACATGAGTTGATCTTGCAAGCAAGATTCAACACAATGATCAATCAATTCATGTTGCTCATACCCTCAACCTCATGCCTGAACATGTGTGGATGCTCATATAAGAGCATATGAGTGTTCTTGTGTGGGCGCCTGCACCTTTTCTCAAACACTCTTACACATTGAAGCTTTACCAATGCCGAAGAAAACTGCTGCAGAAGGCTTGGATCCTTTTGGTCAGTTTTATCTTTGAGTCGTTGAAAGTAAACTAATTGTATTCACAGTGTATACACAAGCTGGCAAGACAGGCCATGTTATGTGTAAGGTATGCCCAAAGCAAAGGGACATATTTCTAACAATGCGCCAATGTCACATTGATGGCCATGACAAATCTAAGAAGCACCAATGACATCTCTCACATGCACTGCACCATAGTCATGCAAGCCCCCCACCTAATTCCGAGCACAATGTGGACTTTGACATGCTTGAGCCCTCTGACTCGACCTCACACAATGATCATGATAATACCTCTTGGGGTCAGCCACCTTCTGATTTGATTACTGAAAAAGTGACACCTCCACCAATGGATACCACAAACAATGTTATGCAGGGCAACAACTCTTACTTTCCACTTGAGGAGCTGTGGTGTGGCACAGCATCAGCGCACATGTTTTTACATGCAGATTACTATGAAGAGATGCAGGCAGCTCTTCAGCGAGGAGAGTTGTTGTTTTCCTGTCCCTTACCCCCCAGCTCTGACGAGCTGGGTATGGAGACAGATGGTGTTGATTGGGACCTTGATGATGGTCTTGAGCCGGTCAATCATGGAATAGACCTTTCAGGTATTTATGGTCCACTTTACATTCATATGTACCGTTATTGACACTACAGCCAGATCTATCTCTTGAAACCAACAACCCAGCATCAAACTCAGAGGTCCCTCTGGATTCACCAACTTTTCCATGGGCGACAACACCAGTACATTTTTCATTCTGCCAATAGTCACGCTCACACTAATTCTAAATGTAGGAATTCATCACGCATCTTCTCTTTAGCTCGCCCCATCTTCGATTCTCTGAAGCACAAAAAAAGGCCATCCTGAATTGGGCAACTGTGCTTGGAGCAACAGGTGTCCCCTCACTGCATAGTCTCCAGAAAGCACAGGATAGGATCAAGGAACTTGTTGGAAATCCAACTGAGAAGGTCACCACAGCCTCCGGAAACATTTTTTATATCAACTCAGTAGGCAAGGCCATTGCAAAAATAGGTCTCTGAGCTAGTATCATCAACGCACATTGGCTCACACTTTTCAATGTCAGGATTATTCCAATCTGCTCACATGACTGACTATGTGGGACTACCCTGAAGACAGCCAAGGTCAAATGCCACAGATTCACCATGGTGAGAAAATGCTTCATGGTCTCCCCAACAATCTTGCAACACTGAGTGTTCGTGTGGACAAGAATATATTCTTTGTCAACAAGCTGCTCCAGCAAGCATCAAAAGATTACTTCATTCCTAAGAAGTTCTTTCAGGTGCAGGTATCTAGTGACCACAATGCTGATATATTATCTTTGGGACATTTTGTCACTTGGACAGAGGTAGTATCATTTCAATCACACAATTTCGACTCACCCAGCTTCATACTATACAGGAAGGCTTTTCAGTTGATCCTGAACAGGTCATCACACCGGTATCAACATTCTCATGCACTTTTGAGGATATTCAAGCGTGTTCTAAGGAGTTTGCATGTGTGTCATATCCCGTGCACAAATCAGTGCTTCTATCAACCCTAACCCTATAATCAGTATTCAGTTCCTATCTAATTTGCCCCTATTCCAACTCCTCGAACTTCCAGATTGTCCTGAAGACCGGTACTGCTTCCACCGGAACCAATGGACACTATACCACTCCCCTTTACCCCTCAATACCTCCATACTCTGCCTCACCCATCTCCGGTTATTTGTTTCTATAGAACATCTAATCTCCGTCTGCTCCAGTCCTATCTAATCTCCGTACTCCGCCGGCCATACAGTTCTCTACCCATTGCATGCATCATCTGCCTCTGCAACCCCTATCTGACAATCATTACCATTTCCAGTTCTCTCTTCATTATTCCATACCATTACACTCAGGCTGTGCCTCCACTTCCGGTCCTCCTTGCTTTAGTCACCCGCCCTGATTCACAAAGTTCCGCCCATTTCTAAATATAGGAAACCCCTGTTCTCTCTGGTTATCAGTTGTGTACATCCCATCTTATTCATCTGATCCGTTCCCCATTCATATCCGAGTTCATTTTGATTGTTCCGCTCCGTCTATTATCTATCTTTCCATATGTCACATACATAGCCTTCCCACTCTTCCATGTGCTCTGCACCTAGCTCCAGTCTCATCCTTACTCATGCTGACATACTTACTTACAGTATATAAGCCCCCTGTAACACTTTGTAAGATCCTCAGTTCGAATATTATTGTACCCTATGGGTCCTATTTTCCTCTATCATCCCCTGGACTGAGGACATATGTATAAGGTGCATGGGTAGAATCTACCGTGGACTCGCGTAGAAAATTGGTAGACTCTGTTCGGATAACTCCGCCGAATCTACCGCAGTCCACCCGAGTCTACCGCAGTCCACCCGAGTCTACGACGTCACAGGTAGAACGACCAAACAACGTTCTCGATCTGTATATGATCACACTCAACTCCTCATCGCCGTTATCGACGTCTCCCTCTGATGCCCTTCATGATGGGCATCAGTCAGCTACTTGCATCCCTCGATGAGTATGATCTCACTTTCCCCGACCTCACGGCCTTCGTTCGGCTTGCATGCATGGCGAAACCATTCATTCGCCAGTGCATGACTGACATCCGACATCCACCCATCCACCCTCCAGAAGTCGTTGTATCCCTTCTTGCTGGCGCACTCGGTCAAGACCCACCGACTATCCTCACATGCTGGGTAGCATTCCGTCAGGTTATCTGGACTCATGGTGCAGTACTCCCAACTGATCAGGAGATTGAAGCATTTAACCGTCATGGACTTGTGCGTGGTATTGGTGCGTTGCTGTTCATCTTTTCTCTTCTTTCAATGACATGTTTTAAACCTCATAGGATATCATGACTTGTATCCACCAACACGTGTATGCCAGCGTCCTGAATGTGTGAACTACCGTGACGGTGATGAAGTAGCCACTCTCACGGATGTCAATACATTTCGTGCTAGCCTCTTTACACTACGAGATGGTTCTCTTCCAGTCCATTCAGTATCAACATATTGTCGACGTATGTTCTTTATCTTCTAGTAATGCATACTGACCATTTCATTCAGAATGTCATACCAGATATTACCCCAACTATTGGACTAACAACACCGACTCAACACGCATTTACTATGCTGGTGTTCCCAGCGTCATTCAGGCTGCGAGGCATTTCTATATTGAAGCTGCACTGTTGGAACTTTTTGCAGCAATGAAAGTCTTCGGATGGTATTGTCGTCTTTCTCTGATAATAATAACGCTAACCTTTCATTCCAGGATGTCTAGCATGAACTGTGCTCGCGTGTACAACTATGCACTTGCTCAACGGCACGCCTTGTACATCTCGAACAATAGACGTGCTTTTGATGCTACACTTCCACGAGCTTTTGACGAGGAATTTTCATGGCAGTATACCCTTCGAATGTGCGACACTGACGTCCTGAATGGTTTTTTTATCTACTCACTGCTACTGGAGAAGGCAGAGCATAGCAGTTGCCTTGTTCTCCCCCATGACGAGCAACAACGGATCCGAATTGATGTTGCGCTGAGCGAGCGCAACAAAGAAATGGAAGGTATTGGGCAGGAAGCATACCCGCATGCCTGTGACTTGTGCTTCATTGTTATTGGTGACGACGACTCAAAATGTAAGTCAATTGTTTGTCGGATGCATGGCGTCATGCTTAGATTGATTACATGCCATAGTGAAAATTCAAGCAGCTGTTTGTGATGGTAATACCATCGGGCACCCTTGTTGTGCAGTGCACGACTGCAAAGTCCCGCTTATGACCAACCGTCATCGTTTCTGTCCGACCATCAAGACTTGAACCAGCAGGTGTGCAGTTGATGGCTGTGATGAGGTCAATGCCTCTGGATTTCGAACATGTGCCAACACGGACCACCAGGCTCTTGAAGATGCCTACTTCAAGCCTGCGAAAGCTCTCTTCCAGCTGCGAGTGCGGCTCAAGAGGGCTGGTGTTACCTTACCCTTGGACTCTGTTCCTTCACCCTCGGATAGTGGTAGTAGTAACCCTAACAGTGCAGATGAAGATCTCGAGGTGATTGTTGACTCCGAGTGTGACGGTAAGCCAGAGAATGGCAACAAACACCTCAGAGCAAGGTTTGGTCGACGCCGCACCCATAACGAGCAACTTATTATGCGACCTTGTGGGGTGATATTAGCGCGGGCAACGTTTTTTGGGTCCGAGGCTGTCTCTGCTGTTAATGTGAGTTACATGCCGTCTTACTGATGTAAGCTAACATTTAATCTCAAGGAATTTGCAAAGGCGGTATTCCCTACTGCCACATCGACACCTGAATACTTCGTCTTTGACAACAACTGCAAGCTCCGTGCTCACCAAGACGCTATTGGTGATGACCACTTTGCTGCAACAGGGATGCCTGTTGACGTGTTTCATTTCAACTCGAAACACAAGGAAACTGACACCTACTGTCAGCAGCACTGCAACCCTGCCGCTTTCCCAGAGCTCATTTCCGGTGGCAAGTGGCGATTTAATACATCAATTTGCGAACAGACGAACATTTGGCTAGGTGGGTATCAGGCAATCCTGCGAGACATGTCTGTACACCGGTACAACTTTTATCTCGATGAGATGATCAAACGTCGGAACCGCTATGTTATCTCAGAGTCGGAGAGACGAGGGCATTCTCCTTGGATGATTTCCATGGAAACTCTGTTTGGTAGTGACTAGTGCATTGACTCCCCCGGTGCTGTTTGCATTACATTACATTGTCTAGATTGTTGTCATTTGAAATTCTATCTTTTGTTGTATGTTTTTTGTCCTGTGTTTCGAATGAATGCCAGAGTTCATCACTTGGGGATCGCACTATTCAGATGTCAAGTTTCATGGACATTTTGATGCCGCTGTCGCCATCCTGTCAGTTCACTGCATTCTCGAGTTGGAATTATGACTAGCCACTCGTAGTAACTTTTTTCAACATAAGAAGGTTGGATTTCGTGGATAACAAACAGAGTAGTTAGTCTAATTAAAAGGTGGTAAGGGTGGTAAGGCTTGATAATCTACGGGAGAAGGATCATTTAACCAAGTGCTAAATAGATCAAATTGGGGATAACTCGAAAGATCTAAAGGAAATTCAGAATTAGTGGTAGCCGCTGCAGTATCATCGTCCATTTCATCTATGTTCCGGAATAGTGATACAAGAGCATCACTCATCTCGCTGGTTAGGTCTGTAGGGAGTGGCAATCCAATGTCAGTGGTAGATGAGTTCATTGGTAGACTCAGAGGCAGGGTAGGACCTGAAGGACAAGGATTAGCCAACCCATGGAAGTAGTAAATCAGATTATACATACACTTTGTGTCCGAGTTCGAGATGCTACCCGGGCTATTACTACCAGTAAGACTCGGGGCCGCATTAGCTTTGATTTCAGCCAAGAGAGTGTTCCACTGGCCAGCAGGACTATATCCTGCATTGACAGCACGTTCAACCCTATCACTCGAATTCTCAATAGCTGCCCGATAAGCAGCACGATGCTTATAAAACGTTGCCTTAGTATAGGTGCAATTTGGAAATGTAGTAGCGAAGAGGGCCTGGATCATTTGATCATCTGATAAATTGACGAAGAGCTGAATCCGGGGAACCATATCACATGCATACTTCCAAGGAAATCGTGCTTGGGCGCCTGTGGGGATGGTAGTGTTGGGTTGAACCATGGCTAGCGCAGGCACTAATACAGGCCCGGGTGACGTGTCCAAGTTGGCAGCAGCGAGTGACAAAGGTGATGTCACAGTGGGACTCGGCAATAGGCTAGTAAGTGGTAAAGGAATGGGTGACTGCCGAGAGATGAGAACCGTGCTACTGGCATTCCTCTGCCGCTTCAATAGTGAGGTCATCCCATCCAATCGGGACAGATGCATACCCGTGGCACTAAAGGATCGTTTCGACGGAGATTGGACAGTCGCAGACGTGGAACTAAGAGATGAGACCCTCTCAGCAAATCCAAGTAGCATATGATTGTCGGTCAGATCAATAGAACACAGGAGGATGGTTGAATTGGGAGGACTGAGAAGCGGAGTCTTGATATCTTGCTCGATCCAGGCATGCTGATCACTGCAATATACTGCAATATAGTCTCCGAGCTCAAATCTCATCAATAGCGGATGGTCTCCTGGCACAAACTTTCCAGGTGTGGTGCACATAAGCTTTACGAGGTGGGGAGGTTCGTTGTTCTAGCAATATTCAGCACCGAGAAACCATCTAATAAATGTCAAAGACCATACCTTCAACCAGAGCACTACATCAATCATATTGTGGATCATAATACTCAGACTTTGGTCAGCTTGAAAGCGTTGCTCAGCCACCAATGTCTGCTGGTGCCCGAGAACATAGTTCCGTGCATAATTGGGGTCTAACGGCCGAGCATAGTTTCGTGAAGCGGCTGGGAGTGACTGAGTAGTAGTTAAAGACCGTGATGTGCTCGCTGACGATGAATTCGATGTAGTAACTAGAGGGTGGTCAAGTTGAGTAGACGTGGGGTTAATGGTGGCAAGTGGTGGTATGATCGAGTTTTCATGCTGTTGGGTGGCAACTGGAGAAGATGCGGCTGCGACTCGGTGGACCCTACACCCTCCCGCCACCTCACAACACTGCTTGCAGTTGCGTCGTGTGCAGTTCTTGTTGGCCTTCCGTGGCTGAGTGCCTTGCTTCAAGTTGCGGCAGTCAGCCTTGGTACACAGGACCATATCAGTCATACTAGTAGTAGGCCGTACTTAGTATACTGCAAAAGTTGAATATCAAGTGGGTTAAGAATAGTGATAAGTGGACTCACTGACGGTTACGTGCACCTGGGCCATGCAAACATCCAGTGTCGGCCACTGCTTGTTGTTGGAAGAAAAGTCACTGTGAACACACTACAAAATTTATACTGAGATGGCGATCAATATCGGGACTTGTCCAGGATATAGTAGGTGTAGGTCCAACTTACTAGTGACATAGTAGTGGGTCAGATGGTGAAATAGCGGCGGGTCAGACGGTGACGAGGCAGACGGGCACGAGGCAGACGGGCACGAGGCAGATGGGCAGACAGTGAAATAGTGGTGGGGCAGGTGGCGAAAACATTGGCTTGCCATTGTCATATATATGCCAGACGCTGTTGCAGGCAATGATCACAGCCGAGCAATGAACTCCGGTGACGTCGTTGTTTGGTTGATCTACTGAGACCGAGTTGAGTCTACGCAAGTCTACGAATGGTCTATGGATTCGGCTCACTTTCCACGAAAAGAATTTCTAATGCTCCCGGATTTTCTACACGTAGTCTATGGTATAGTCTACCCACGTACTCTCAAAGTTCTGCCTGGACTGGATCTCCATGTCCGCTCTTACTCTGTAGTCTTAAAGACTAATCTCTTTAGGATTTTCTCTTTGTTTATCCATAGGGTGACCCATCTCCATTGCACTGCCTATTCCGGACTCCATGCCGGATAGGACTTCCATTACCCACAGTCATTCCCTCTGGTCGAATACCCTTAGTTACTCCCTCCAAGTTTCCGGACTTACGTCCCGGGAACTACATCTCCACCTCTACCTTCCAGTAGTCTACCCTCGTTATTCTTCTACTCCGGACTTCATCTGGGAGTAGCCATACCTCTGTTCTACTCGAGACCCTACCATTGGTAGTCTTGACTCCAGTTTCTCCTTCACTATCCATACTCCGGATGTCCGCCGGACAAGTCCGCTGTTCGACCTGGACTTGTTCTGGAACACCCTGGACTTCCATTCTAGTCCGTTCCGAAATCAAGGGCACATACTCGGGCAAGGGGTGCAGTGCACGAGCTGAAGCCAAGCCCTTCTTGGTCCATCCTACTCCTGTGCACCTTCAGCGTGCATGGTCGTAACAATGTGGCTTTACAGGTGAGCTCACATTCACACTCATATTGATGGTGGCTGTCATGTTATCTCAAGATTCATCTGCTTCACATGCCCATCTCATGCCAAATCCCCTCTGGGAGAAATCAGGTGGACGCATGGTCCTGAGCATCCCACTCATTGTATTCATGGACAACGTATCTGGGAATATTTCCAAACAGTGGAATAAGCACCACGTTGTTTATATGTTGAATGCTGCTATGCCCCATGAAATGCTTGAAAAAGAATTTTGTGTCAGATTTGTGTTGTCATCACCCCATGCAGCTCCCTTGGAGCTCATGCAAGCAGTGACACAATCCATTCAGTGCATATTCTATTCTGTCAACTTCTACATGTGTCTGATGAAGATCACACACTCAGAAAGGCTGCGGATGATGGTGTTATTGCCTGGGATTGTAAATACCATGAAGAAGTCATGCTTATCCCTCACAGTATCTTCACAGCAGGTGACAATCCAATGCAAGCCAAGGAGTGCAGCCATGGTGGGCTGAGGTGTAATTTTTTTTGTCGGACATGCAAAGTTGGTGGCACAAACATGGACAAGAAGTCGGATGTGGGTTACTGTAATATATTCAAGGTTCATCCTGACATTCTGTACATTTCTCAACTAATGTCCTTATAGTCTGCCGAACTTCGAACACCAGAGGAAACACTGATGCAGGTGAAAGAGCAGATTGAGCTCACAAAACTGCCTGGCAGAACTACCAAAGTTCAGAGTGCTGTGGCATCAACAGGGACCCAAGATGCCACTACGTCATCAATCACCAATCGCCTTCTCGAGCTTGGAAAACGGCTTCATAAATGTGAGGCCAGAAAGCCTGCCATGTCCGAAGCAGATGTTTGTGTGCAGCTCGAGTGTGAGCTTGAGGTTGTGCTAGGTGGTCTTTCACTGGATGATCACATCAACCTGCTTCTTGGTATGCCAAGTGTTGACATTCATCAAGATACACCCACAGAAATTCTACATACTGTCCTTCTCAGCATCGTCAAGTACTTCTGGGGCCAGACAGTGTGGATACTTGATAAAAACCATTTGCTGAATACTTTCCAGATGTGCTTGGAATCTGTCAATAAGGACAGCTTGAACTCACCAACTCTCGGAGCCAAGTACATTTGTTGTTTCAAGGGAGGCTTGATTGGCAAGCACTTCAAGAGTCTTGCACAGGTCATGCCATACCTGATCTACGACCTTGTTCCACGTTCAGTTCTCGATGGTTGGACTGTGATTGGCAAGCTCATGGTGCTTCTCTGGCACACAGCAATCGTGAATACCGAAGGTTACCTGGTACATCACACTTTTGTCTCTGATTATATTTATTGTCTCATTTAAATTTTAAGGCTGATCTATCGTGGACGATCAATGACTTTCTCAGTGTTAGTGCTAAATGCGCACCCAGCATCCTCATCACGAAAGCAAAGTTCCATTTCCTCCTCCATCTTCCAGCTTTCATTTGGTGCTTTGGACCTGCAATTCTGTTCTCAACTGAGTGCTTTGAGTCCTTCAACCATGTTTTTCGACTATTGTCAATCTACAGCAACCGTCAAGCTCCCAGCCATGATACTTGCCAGCCTTTGGTGGGTTCGACATTGTCAAGCATGTTGTAACTGGAGGTTTCTGGTGCAACCCAAAGACAAGGAAATGGGTGCATGCAGGTGGCAACATTGCTGCATACATGGCCACACACCCCAAACAATGCCACCTGATCAGCTTGCCCATGTTAAGACCATACTCAAAGGAGGAGATGTCCGGAGGGCTTGGCTTCAGCTCGTGCGCTGTGCCCCTTACCCGAGTACGTGCCCTTTATTTCTAGGATGGAGATCCAATGAAAGTCTGGTCTATGGAATAGAGGAAAGTCCAGCGGACTTCCAATGACTTCTGTCGGGAACAAGGAATAGGACTACTACAGACGAAGTCCGGAGTAGAAACAGACAGAGATAGACTACCCTAAGGTAGAGCCAGAGTTGTAGTCTATAGGAATCAATCCTAAGACTCAGAGATGGACAAGTATAAGGACTTAGTCTGGAGAGACAGAGATGAGTAGAATCTAAGATGATATTCGAACTGAGGAAGTACAGAGCATTACAGGAGTTTATATACTGTAGGTATCATAATGGAAGATCAGTCAGCAAAGTCCAAGGCTATGTACAAAGCATATGGAAAGCTTTTTAGTAAGTTGGACGGATCATCCTAAATGAAGTCAGAAATGAACAGAGGAATGGATCAACTAGTACTATGGATGAAATGCATAACCGGAAACCGGAGTCAGGAGAGAATCTATATGGAGATATACAAAAGGAGAAGGAGAATGGAGATGAAATGGAAATGAGCAACGGAGATGGGATCAGAGGTAGAGGGTCCAGAACATGGAATATGACAGCCCACTACAACTGAAAATTTGATTGGTAAGTCATATTTCAATCACACCTGAACTGCCCATTAATTTACTGGTAGGATCAGTTCATTTGCCGACTCACCAAGGTGCAGGGGAGGAAATCCCACCAGTTGAATGGTGTTCAACACAGTCAGCCACACTTCTTCCTCCTGGAACGTATCAATTCCCTGCTGCACAGCTGTTTTACAAATGTGATTCTGTCACAGCGGCAGATCACAGCAGCGCACTTCTGGGAAGCCATGTCATCATGAGGCGCAACCAGGCATGTTTGGATGAGGTAAGCAGCAACATTTTGTGAGGCAGCATTTTACTGAGTACTGCTTCTCTGTTCTAGCTTTCAATTGGCAAAGTTGTCGAAATCCTTGTGCCACACCAAGGATGCATTGCAACACATGTTGTCATTCGCTGTCTCGAATTTCTTCCTGAACTACACCCTCAATTACATGTGCCATGCCTCAAATTTCCAGATGTCGACAATAGTGTCGTCCTTACATCTAACATAACTACTTTATTTGTTGCTCTGTGTTCATACTGACAGTTCACACAAGGAAATATTGTGCATTGTCAATGTTCAACATGACTGTGCTTCATCTGAATCAACCTGTGGCATCCAGAATGTGTGAGAGTGGCAGGAGCACATTGTCACCACAAGACTCCAGCAACTTGTTGAACATGCACCTACCAATTCCTACATCCTCAATACTCATGCACTTCACAACTACCAACACATTTTAGCTCTACTTCCACCGGAAATACACGCCCAAATCAGCATGCCATGGATATCAGATCACCATGCTGTGCACCTCCATGCTGCAGCACTCATGTGCCAAAAGAAAACATTGGACGGTGCTGATTCTGTCAGCTTGGAGAATATGAGGGTGAATGATGTCAGCAACCTGCCCCGGCCTTCGATCGTGGTGCAAGCAAGGCCACACAAAACAAGGGCAAGGGTAAAGCAGCACCGAAGAAGGTGAACCCTGTGACTGGCCCTGATCCATCACCCTCTAATCCAGCATCGTGATTGCAACACCCACAGCAAATTTACAACACCCCATCAGCTGCTCTTATTGTACAAAGCAATGCCACATTTTTACAACATCCACCCCTGTCTGACACTCAACTCATCCTCGGCTATCTGCCCCCCAGAGCTCTACAACTGCATGGCTACTTGCGGACACATGCAGGTTCTGAACCAGTTCGTCTGCAACATCAAGGGCACATTCTGCCATTCCATAACTTTACTCACACTTCATATCCTTCTGGAAACTTTACTCAATTATCTGCCATGCAGCCCATGCAGTCCATGCCCCCCCACCTGCCCACCACAGGCAGTATTTCAGGTCATTTTGTTCCTAATTTCTGCACTTATGATGGACCATAGGAATTTTAATATATACTTTCAATAAACTATGAGCACTATAACTATGGCTATTGTCATGTCTTGATTTTTTCCCTGCGCTGAGTTTGCCCTTGCACACCAAATGGCTCGTCCAAGTCTGTTGTCGCAATTCAGATTGCTCCAAGCACTAGCTGCACAGTGTGGTCCTCCCGCTCCAGCTGCCAGTCTTGTGAATTCGATGGAGAATACTCCCACGACAGACTTGGCTGCTGACCGCAGGGCCACAAGTTTAAGTCCTCCCACAACTCCAGTGAGACACCCATGAAGTGATTCAACAGACAACGAGAGCGAACATGAAGCAAAACGACTCAAACAATATGCTATTGATGTTTGCAAGACCCATGGCCTGCCAGACAATGCTTTGGATGAATTCCTCAATGTAAGCATTGACGATCTCCAAACTGAATTTTTTATTGACTGACCGTCCAATGCCAGCTCAAGTCCATTAAAGAAATGTTTCTGAATTTGATGGCAAGCCTGCTAGCAATGCAAAGGGCCACCAAACAATCTGCAAGTCAAGAATTCATTGCATCAGACAATTTTAAGGTAAGCGCTTAAACTTCACATGATTCACAGCTCATCACACATTCAAGAGTATCATGAAAGATAGACTATGTGCATGTTTACTATCACTGAACCTGACAAGATATGTCCTCAACCTTGCAGACAATGTCATCATGAGTAAGGTTTTCATGTACACTACTAATGCACAATCCTGATCCGCACAACTTGAAGCCTACACAAAGAAACACCCTACAACTTTCAAAATTCCTGATGGAATGTTCCAAGATCCTGAAATGTCAGACATGGTGACCACCTTCATCAAGGAGAATCTGACCACACAACAAGGAAACATGAAGCCAAAGGTACTTGTCAATTTTGCAAGAGATTTTCATGCTCATGTGCTTCACAGATCTCTCATAGTGTCAAAAGCAAGATGAATATATCTGTTCTCACAAAGTCTCTAGCTACAACAGGTCATGAAGTTACTGTGGCACACTGGGCGTGCTTTGCCTTTTTGGTAAGCATTAGACTCCTACTCCTCATTTTGTTGTCTCCTGATAAGGCACCGTTAAACAGCGCAGTTCTTTGGTCAGCTTCCAGGCTGTTGTTGAGCAGTGTAAGGTCACATTGGCAGCTCAGAAGGGAGAAGCTTCAGTTGCAGTGGAGAGAAGGGATGAGGACAATGACTCCCTCGAGGCCCCAGGCCCAGATCCAGCCATGGGAGAGAGTGACAAACCTGGTGATGTTGAAGGTGCTGATACAACAGAAAAGATGCGGATCTGGGTATCAACCGAGTTTTGGGAATTTGTTGACCTTCTCCTTCGTGATGTCAGGCAGGAAGCTCATATTGCTGGGAAGACACCATCAGAATGTGAAAAACTAGTCGAGATGTAAGTGTTTTTCCTCCTTTTTCACATCAATGATTGACAATTGTTCAAGGTTTTTCACAACTTGTCTCCAAGCCGACATGAAGCAATATTCATCTGCTCACTCCCTCACCCCAACTTTTGATGCAGTTACTGTCCATTGGCAGAAAGCAATTCATACTGGGCTCATTTGGTAGTGCTGCCTCGCTGTCTATGTACTACCCTACTACTACAGTTTGTTCTATCTTGTAGAATCTAATACATTCACTTGTGACATTTTTTCTGCCATACAATTATTCTCGACTGAAGTAGTACCAACACTGACACCTGATGCAAGCACTCACACTTCCCCATCCAGCTGTCAAATGATCATTTCATATAGCACACTCAAATATTTGTTTAGGCGTCTACAAAATGTTGGGGCTACTATTATCTGCTGTCTGCTTGTAGATTGACATTAAGCTATTTTAACCATGTGGCCACCAATCCTAGACCTCTCGCAGACCTCTAGTGCTCATCAATCAAACTGCTTACTTGTTGCATGTGTCACGTTTCAGTACAATATGCTGCTAACATCATTACTGACAATTGTGCAGTGTTCCATTTATGGGTATGTTATATGTATGCACAAAAATAAGGGTGCAATTCATATCACGCATTATGGTTGTGTAATACTGGACAAAAACCCTCACAACTACCACATCCAGTCCCCATTAAGACACAAACCACCCCAGAGGTCTGACAGACCCCCCTGAGAACTGACCGTTTAGAGGGACTGGTAAAACTGGGTTTGAATTTGGATGAAGTGCGGATTCTCAGGATAACGTGATGGATAATCCTTTTTGGGGATATCAGAGACCATGTGAAGCTTTGCTAAGGCCTTTGCCAAGTATCACTAAGTTCAATCGACGTATGTGCTGTTCAACATGGTAACCTCGTTCCATCCTTTCATGTATATTTATTCTGCTTTCTGTATACAACCTGCTACTAGTACTTGAAGGATGCCGACCCCTTCGACAGTTCTCAATGAGAATTTCAGTTGATCTTTTGACTCTGGTTTTGTCGATGTTACAATTCAGTGCGCTGACAACAATGCTGATGTGGCACACCCGAGCTTTGAATTTACCTCCCAGAGAGATGGATCTGTTGGAGTGTCTTCATTGATTGCAATTGTAGGTATGCCATATTTTGTCGATTCGAGAACCTGTAACAGTAGCATAATTCTATACTAATGGTGCCAGGGCAGAGTAGGATAGGAATTATGATACACAATGTTTTTCTGCTGCCAGTGCCTGCAGTTATAATAGTGTCTTAACCATTCAATGTTGCGAGAACAGCCTCGAGCTGGAATTGTTGTGGAACAATGGTTGTTGCCGTCAACACGTACACAATCAAGCATGCGCATAATGCATGTGTTCGGTCAGAATCACAGAGTGTCTGAAGATAGTCAGTGGGGAGGTGTTCTTTGATGAGTTCATGTGTGAAACGATCCAGTGCATTGAGTGATGCAATGTGGATTCCCTGTATCAGTGATTGCTGGTCCATTGATAATTGATTTTGCAGGATGAGGACTCTAGGCTAGAGGAACACGAAGAGCCTTAGTCCCAGTGAGAGTCAAAGAAACGCTGTATTAAGTACCTAGAGGAACACAAAGAGCCTTAGTCTAGGTAGTATATCAGTGTGTGTAGATACAAGCGCTGTAGCAAGAATGTCATACCTCAGCGAGAGTCAAAGAAACGCTGAGGTAGACCAAGACAAGATGACGAGCTATAAGTGAGACTACGAAACATGTAAGTAGCTTGTATCGAAGGTGAAAACATATGGTACAGGTGATGGAACTCGTGTGATGAGGCACAGAACCGACTCGGTATGCATGGCGCACATATCCTAAAGCAGACGCGCCAACAAGGACGCGTCGCGTCGCATCAATAGTGAAAATTTTAATGTTTATTTTGTATTCTACAATATGTTTTGAGAAAAACTGGGTTTTTCATTGGCTAGAGGTCACGTTATCCTGAGAATCCGCGCTTCATCCAAATTCAAACCCAGTTTTACCAGTCCCTCTATCGAGGGCTTGCCTCATAGAGGGGCTGGTCACCAGTCTAACGTCCACTTGCCACTGGCGCATTCGTCTCTGCTTTGTGGAAACACGTGCCTTGTCACATGACGTCTCATATAAAAGAGCAGACTTGGTTCAAGTTTCGAAATTTCAAGCCCCAACACCCTCGCTCCTAATCTAAGGTAAGTAAACACAGTTGCGTCGGAACCGTCTCTGCAATCTAATGCTTCTTCGAAGCTTCAGGCATCGTAGTCATGGTCAAATATTGTGGATATCTAATACGAAATGAGTGGTTGTTTCAGCGAGGCGTTGAGTTGGGTTATCCGCGCCCCGTGACCGTAGAAGACGAAATGGACATTATTCTCCTGGCTGCGAGGAATCTCAGAGGGCATACGGGTGTTTACCGCTACACTAAACTTCGTCGTGTGAAGACCCCCAAGGGGATCAAGTTTTGGTGTATTGCCTTTGCCTCGAACGATCCCCATGAAAGGTTACCAGCCACAGCGCCGTCAGAGGAAAAATACTTGGCTTTGAAGGAGGCGCTGCAGAAAAAAGGCCCGCCCCAGTGGTACCAAACTTCTTGAAACAACGTCAGTGATTATTCACATCGCCAATGAAGGCAACTAATTTCGAAACCAGACTCGTCGTATTTATGACCTGCCATATACCATTGAAGCCTTCAAATCCCAGGACGAGTGGCACATTGGCTGATTTAATTTATTGCTTACCGTTATTCTTCTATCGGTCTGAGGAACGGAGATACTGCAGGATGCCGAGGATTCTCTATTAGCCAAGCTTCTCTCTTATTTTTCACACTAGAGTAATCCCCTGTTGAACCTGTGTTGATATGTATCATTGTAAAGAGAAAATCATTGCAGAGCGTTGCGAACGAGAGACACGTCGTGATTCATCTGAGTTTGTACATCTTGTACTGTTGCATTGAACCTGCACAGCGTGCACTGAACGTGCGCACCTTTATACTCAAATTCACATGGTCACCGTCTGTTTAGTTCTATGCTACCGACACGATTTTGCAGCTTCTGCTGTCGCACTGGAGGATTTTCTCTGTCGAGTATGATTCTCAATGGTCAGACCGATCAGTCGAAATGACCGACTAACTCACTGTACTTATGTCGATCAGTTGTGCTGGTGTACAAATTCGGAAGCTTGGTCTCGCGCTGAAAAGATTTATCAGACGCGTTGTCGTCCACAGCGCACAGTGCTTAATAGAAGCACGTGCCTTGTCACATGATGTGCCAGACCATCCACCTGGACTGCGTTGATTCTTGCCTTTGTCCACGCTTGGTTCGAAACCCTAACCATCGCGAATCTAAGGTAAGCAAATACAGTCGCGTCGGAACTGTCTCTGCAAGCTAATACTTCTTCAAAGCTTCATGGTCAAATATTGTGGATATCTAGTACGAAATGAGTTGTTGATCCAGCGAGCCGTTGAGTTGGGTCATCCGCGCCCCGTGACCGCAGGAGACCACATGGACATTATTCCCCTGGCTGCGAGGGATCTCATGGGGGATACGGGCGTTTACCGCTACACCAAACTTCGTCGTGTGAAGACCCCCAAGGGGTTCAAGTTTTGGTGTATTGCCTTCTCCTCGAACGATCCCCACGAAAGATTACCAGCCACCCCACCATCAGAGGAAAAATACTTGGCTTTGAAGGAGGCGCTGCAGAAGAAAGGCCCACCTCAGTGGTACAAAACTTCTTGAAACAACGTCAGTGATTATTCACATCGTCAATGGAAACCACTAATATTTATTTCGAAACCAGACTCATCGCATATATGACCTGCCACATACCGTCCAAGCCTATCCCGGGACGGGTGGCACAATGGCAGATGTAATTACGTTCTTGTCGTTATTCCAGACATGATGAGCAGCGTCCATCGCAATTCAGGACTGGCTGGCCCTCCGGAATGCTTGTGAGGTACCGGCAAACCGGCCGGGAGCAGCTACATTCAGCTTTTAGATAGTGACAGGGCAACCAGGTGAAATTCTGACAACGGTGTAGGGAAAACTTAGGAAAAGGCAGGGTCGTGATGCTCACGCGATCTTTCACTAGCGTGCTCTGAGTCTGAATCAGACTGACTGTTATGTGATGAGGTCCACTAGTAAAGGAACTGGTGACTAAATCTCCGGCCCGAAGATAAGGGATGGCATTAGCTTACTTTTTTTTGGCAAGCGACCTCAACTCCGCTGCCATCAACACACGGTGGGTCGATGTGGCCGTCCAGTCATCCACCGTGCCACGTCACGTATAGAATTTCCAGTCTTGTAGCAGGAACGCGTGATCGCCCAAAAGGGGAGCGAGCTGTATAACGCAGCCGTTAGTAATAGCACGGAGCTATAGAGTGGGCTGTAGCCCATTCCGACTTGTCTGAGGTGCCCAACGTTAGAGTTCATACCCGCAATTACGAGTAGCGGCGTCGGAAGGTACTCTATCCCCTCCCGGAATAACGTTTGACGTCTATAATTGCCGTATTGGTGACACGAAACGACGTCGATAGGCTCGCGAGACTGCCCGTGCCCGCGGTATCGAGTTCTCGGGAGCTAAAGAAAGATTGAGTACATACAGCTGATATGATACTGAAATACCAGAATGCGAGTCATCTACGTGCTGTACTACCTTTGAGTGCGGCCAAGTCCTGTCGAGGCATCCACCATTTTACAACTGCGAGGGCACCTAGAAAAATTCAAACATCATTAGGCCAGCATGCCAGACCTGCCAGAGCTGTCGCGACATAGTGTTAGTTTCGTCGGTTACTGTGACATCAATGACAATCATCCAGGTCTCAAACAAGACAAAGGCTTGCAATGTACTGTATTTTGTTCATATTGGGAGGAATTAAATGAAGTACACTGCATGGCTTTGTACATCTTTTTGAGTACCACATTATGCTTGATCAAGAAATCAGCGAATTGATTGAAATACTAGAATACGAATCATGCACGTACCGTACCGAATGATTCCACCATCCAAGTCGTACAAAGTCTGAAATACAACGACTTGGATGATTAACATGTTGGATACAGGTGCCAGAGCTAGTACCGCGACATAGAGGCAATGCTAATATTAACGGCGTCTGACCAAGCCATTGGTTAGAGACCGCTATTGATGACATTCATCTCTGACAAGAAAGCACACCATCCATGCATGAATTTGTGTTTCTTTCTTATCAGGAGATGCTGTCGATCTATCGTTGCGGCAGGTGTACACTTCGAAGAGCCTAGCCTAGTGAAGTGAGACGTATATCAGCTCACTTCACAAAGTAGAAGGTGTGTGGCTGTGCACTACCGCAAAATCCAAGTTAGTCTGCAACGTCCCGACTCCCCGAAAGATTTTCCAGCCCATAACTGCCAAATAACTGCACTAGGATAGCCCAAGACATGCCTCACAACACCCGTCCACCAACAACCCTCCAACACCGCACCAAACCACTAAAATCAGCTTTACGGCGCACCCAACCAAGGCCCGTCCATCATGTTGCACTAGCAGAAGACGAGCACCATCACCCAGCATCTGAGTCTGAAGCGGAACCTGAGTGAGATAGCGGCTCGGAGAGCGTTTCTGACGAAAGAGCCGGTGATGCCCAGGACGATTAGGATGAGGATGAGGACGATGCAGACGCAGATGCACCTCGAGTTGTGCAATGGGCGGATGTGCCAGATGAAGATAGCGAAGGACTCTTAGAAGATAAAACAGACGGCGAGGACACTATGTCATTCCTGTGAAACCATCTCGGGATCTGGTTCGCTCTCATTCTGCTTTCTAGCTGTGCAGACATACATACTAATTTGCGCTCTTTACTTTGAAGCGGTCTCTCGAGGACGGTACGTAGAGTTTCATTTCTCACATCTGAATATCCGCACTCGTGTCTGGAACTGACTTATCCTACCTATCTCTAGATCTATCTTCCCTAACTCTAGGAATGCTCCCCAAAGCCCAACGCACCCTCTCATAAACCCGTGCTCTGTCCGATTCCGAATCAGATTCCGGGTCAGACGCACCATCAGAAGAAGATGCATATGCAACTGACGACGACGAATGCCTACTATCGACTACAGCCAAAGGCAAAGACAAAGAGCAGCTAGATAAACCTACCAGACCGCGTAAAAACCTCACCAGAAGATCTAGCAAGCACGCCTCCTCTCCCATCACACACCCGCTCATCTCACCCCCAGGCCCACCGAAATAACCTCAACGACCCGTCACCCGCCGACGAACAGTAATCAAATCCAAAGCACCCATACTACGAAACCCCTGCTTCCTACACATAACAGGCACCTACGACCCGCAAAAATTCCAAAGTCAATACACGTTCCTCTCCACGTTGCACACCTCTGAACTCTCCACCCTCCGCTCCAACCTCAGCCTCGCCCGAAAGCTCCTCTTAGACTCCCCAAAAGACCTACGTGCCACACGAGAGCGGGGAGTTGGTAGACTCGAGCTTGCGGTGAAGAGGGCCGAGAGCAGCATTAATAGGGATAAGAGGGAGATGGTAGAGATGGAGGCGCTGGAGAGGGAGGGGAGGCAGAAGAGGAGGAAGGGGAAGGCAGGGTGGTGGGTGAAGTCGGGTAAGCACGTTTCCTTCTCTTCTCCTCTTTCCCCTCTTGGCGTCGTCCCCTTCTTTCGGCTTCTTTTTGTCTTCGTCGACCAATTCTAATCAAATCTCAAATCAAACCACATGCAACCGAGAAAAAAGGGTTGCTGATGAAGGCTCGCTACGACGATATCGCATCAAGTGGGGGGAAACGTGTAGTAAAAAAAGCGATCGAAAAGAACCAGAAGAAACAGTTTCAGAAGGAGAAGAGATCGTGTCCGTTTCCAGTTCCATTATATCAGCGTACTACTGTGTGATATTGCCTTGGATAGTTTCCTGTGATATTGATGACACTCGGAAGAAATCAGCAATTGAAATCCCAGAATACGAGTCATGCACGTACTGCCTTTGTAAGAATGTTCCCAAGTCAGTCTGAAATGCATTATCAATATGTGGTCCAGGTGCCACAGCTAGGACTGCGACATGGAGGTAATGGTATCAGCGTCTGACCAGACCAAATTCTTGGTTAGATATTACTACTATCGATAACACTCATCCCAAATTAGACAAAGGCTTGCAATGCATCAACGAATTCGCATTCCTTTCTTATCAAGAGATGATGTTGTCGATATATCGAGGCAGCAAAACATGAACAGTTTGAAGAGCTTCGGATAAGCCACAGCTCATGCTATCTCTACACTAAGCTCTACCGAGCAGTTGGAACAGGTTCCAGTTCAAGTGGGGCTATGTAGGTGTAGCGAAAAGCCTAAGTTAATCCGCAACGTAATGGCTGCCTGAATCACTGAACATCACTCGTCCGCAAGGCTGACGTTCACTGATTCGGAGTTGCTCGAGGGGGGACTACTAGTGGTAATGAAGTGTCAAAGGTCGATTTGATATTTGATGAGTGAGTGTTTAACCGGATGGTAAGGAGATAAGAACAAGTGGGTTAACACAATGCAGTGAGTGACAGCGACCTCTTGATGGAAACACGTGCCACATGACGTTTCATGACTTCAAGTTGGTTCATCAGATCCAGAGTTCAAAGTTTAAAGTTCAATACCCCTCGCCGCTAATCATCGCGAATTTAAGGTAAGCGCGTGCAGTTGCGTCGGAACCGTCTCTGCAATCTAATGCTTCTTCAAAGTTTTGAGCTCGTGGTGATGGTCAAATATTGTGGATATCTGGTCCGAGACGAAAGGTTGTTCCAGCGAGGCATTGGCGCGCCCCGTGACCGCAGAAGACGAAATGGACATTATTCTCCTGGCTTCGAGGAATCTTAGGGCGCAGATGGGCGTTTACCTCTGCACCAAACTTCGTCATGTGAAGACACCCAAGGGGATCGGGTTTTGGTACAGACGTTTCGGAAAGTCTTGACTCACGTGTTTGTAATGGTTCAAAACTAGTAGAAATGTTGAAAAATCATTTGAATCAGTTTCAAGTTTTGTACGCCTCTGAACGGCTTCAAACACACCATCTGGCACATATTTCTCACCCAGACTCCCCATGGTCTATCAGAGGATCAGTCCTGATCAAGAAGAACGAGCTCTGTACTTGCATTTGGAGGATGGATGGTTTACTTGAACGGGGCAGTGACTCAAATTATATTCTGTCGCTCACGCCTTCTCCACTGTGAAAGAGGTGGCTTCGACGGCTCTCTGACACGGCCAATTCCCTGAGCAGGACCTTCATGAAGTTTGCTTCAGGTGACGACGTGCAACGGCAACCCTTTACCCTGCCGTCCTTCCTCTCCTTCACGCAGCGTGCAGAATGTCTGCGTTCATCCGCGCACTTTCTCCTTAGGACTCCTGGTTCTCCTTCCTGGTTTCTCTCTCACACCCACCCACCCGAACCGCTGGGATTTTTGGGATCTCTCTGCTGTTTTGCCTGTCAAGCCGTTTGGAGTGGTCTTCATGTCCTCCTCACGGTTCACTCTCAGATCTTTAGTTTCGGACTGATAGTACTGATTTCCTTTGTAGCTTACACTGCTGTACTCGTCTATCCTGTAGTCTGTCCGCACCCAAAACATGCAGGCGCAACTCGGACTTGCGCATTCTCCCTCGCATGCAGGATCTCCCCCCACTCCTAATACCAGGGACTCGTTAGCACGAGAATATGAATATCTATGAATGTCAAATAATATTATCAGGGTGTAACGGGGA
>JABBWA010000271.1:0-63637 GCA_016628065.1 Suillus lakei | reverse complement strand
TCCTGCTCAGGCCAGGGAGGGCCTTCGTCCAACCCTACGGGAGCGCACACGGCACTGCACCCCCGACTCCAAATACCATCAACTCAAGCATCACGCAGTCCCTGCTCCGAACGGAACACCTTCAGTACCTCCGGCTTCGAATCCCGCAAGCCAAACCACAAGCCAATCTATCGATCTACCACCAATTTCATGTCTTCAGACTTCATTCAATCTATGTCAGCATGGAGGACCTAGACCCATCCATGTTTCGGACAGACTTTGAGCAAGACTTCCGTGAATGGTTCGATCCGACCGGTGTGGATCTCAAGTAAATGGTGGATGGAAGATTTGCTTTTGATTTCGGGTTTATGTGCTTGTTTTTTCATCCCTCTTGCTTTTCGAACATTTTACCTCAATCCATACGTGTACATGTGTTTTTTTGCGCTGACCCCTTGTTCTCCCTCCCTCTCACACGGAATCAGGATGTCTTATTATCGCAAAAGCTGCAGCGAGCAGTGACATCTTGACTCCTCCCGGTTTAGATAGCTTATTTTTGTCGTCGACTTGTTGCGATAGTTTCACTTGCTGTTTGTACTCGCTCGGTCACCCTCTCATCTTGCTGCATGTATAACTAATCTCACCATGATCTACTCTTCGCTCATCCGTGTTTCATACTCAGAGCATCCGTCGTCTATTGAAGATCTGCACAGTGCGGACGCAGTTAAAATGTATGATCGACCCTGTTACAAGCTGTATAGCAATATTTGTGTCATGTTCATCACCAGAGTACCTGAGCTACTTATAGTGTTGGATCATCTCACTTGCTCCACCAGTTAGTACATACTCTCGAATGCTGTGATTATCCACGACGATAGCCAGGCAGGTTTACCAAAGTGCTCGTAATGCCCAGGTCTCATGATTTCAAGGTACCGGCGATAACAGCCCTTCCAAAGAACAGTGTGTATCTGTCTTCATCGGCGTCGCGCGTCACAAGCGCTCGAGCAACGTACAAAATGACAGCTGACATGTCCTGCGGACACTTTTCTCCCTCCCAGTTCTCTCACCATCCCCCTTTCACTTATCTGGCTGTTACTTCAACAAGCCTGGTGAACTGAACTTGGGTTGCATTGCCAATCCACTAGTTATCGCGTTCACATATTCGGACTCGCAGGTACAGGATTTGAAGGCTTATCAATCCAATGGTCTTTCCATCGAGCACCCAGCACCAAGAATCTGTACCTCGCCTTTCCGTTCATCTCGTCTCCTCTGCGCCAACCTCTCGCTATGTTTCAGATGGTATCAGTACATCTTGCGCAGGCGCATCTGACTTGCGCAGCCATCTACACAAGGGGTCTTGATATCACCAAACGAAATCACTCCCACGTTTCCACAGACACCGGTTTCCCCCAACTCAGGCCCTTATTTTCCATCCCCCAGTACTCGCAACTCGCAGCCGCCCACTTCCCGTGTCGAGTTGCCGCGGCTGGATATGAAGTACCTCCAGAGCACGTTTGGGCCAACCTCCCATCACGCCTGATTCCCCTCTACGTCCCTCCGACTTCGAGCAGAGGGCCGCGTACGTTCAGGATCAGGTGATGCATGGATACCTATCCCCAAGCACTCCTGGTCCAAACGGCACAGTTCTTGTCGAAGGGCATGCTAATCGTAATTACGGATTTGCCAGTGATCTCTCTGGGATGCTTCCTACACCCACATCCCCCAATACCAGATCAAATGGCGGAAGGTGACGATCTGTTTGTTTAAACTTTTCAGAGCCCTTACCAAGATACCTGCAGTCCAATAACCCCTGTCGAGTTGACAGAATGGATCACTCGGAGTTACGGCCTCGACCCAATAGCTGGGGGCGCTTTTGGCAACGTTTGGAAATGTACTTACAATGATGGTACCAGGTGTATCGCGGTTCGTACAGATGCGAATCGACGACGACGATATGCTAATAATGTGTCTGTTTCAGGTTGCTGTGAAGGGTTTCAGATTCAAAGTCAACAAGAATACTTCAAAGGTTTGTTGGAGCACTGATTACCCATACATACGGACTAATGGTTGTGCGTTACAGAGACTGAGGAGAGAAATGGGCATTTGGAAACGGCTCAATCACCCCAACGTCATGGAATTCATGGGCTATGCTTTTGGCTTTGGTGTTTCAATGGCCCTTGTTGCCCCTTGGGCTGCAAATGGAACTTTGACCGATTGCCTGGAGAAAAGTTGGTCGATCATCACAATTGCTGATCAACTCAGTTGGGTACGATCGCGTTACTTCTATTTGTCCTCCGCCTCTAACGGGATCATTTGTTCAGTTGGACGATATTGTCTCTGGTCTCACTTACTGTCCGTCTCTTTTGACTCTTCTTTGATTCATTCTGAGTATAATTCTACAGTACACTCTTATCCTAATAACCCCGTGACTCACGGAGATCTCACTGGGGTACGTAACACCTTCCCCTACTTTCGCATCACATCATAAACTCATTCGTTAAAAGTCTAATGTTCTTATCCTCGAGAACATGACCGCATGCATTGCCGATTTTGGACTATCAAGCATGCTCGGCGAGCTGCAATCTGGTTCAACTTACCTCGCAGCCAGCGCTATGTATCCAGGTGCAGTGCGATGGACAGCTCCCGAGCTTCTCCTGTCAGATGACGTACAGCCGACGACGCTCAGCGATATCTACTCTCTCGGCAGTATCATGCTTCAAGTGCGTATCCAAATCAGTTCCAGCGTTCAACAAAGTTCACGATGTTATTCGCAGGTCCTATCAGGCAAAGTACCATGGCACGAGATCAAGCGGGAAGTCATAATCATACAGGAGATTCACCAAGGAAACACCCCGCGTTATCCGTCACACTCTCCCCTCGTCGGCGAACTATGGCCGTTTATCCGTGAGTGCTGGTCGTTATCACCAGCCTCACGACCCACAGCTGGCACCGCCCTCGAATTCATTCGACAGCTTAGAATTAAATTACTCACATTCCCTGTAGGTGGCCGCGATGCACCCAGTTCCACCGTTACACACCCTGCAAGCAGTCCCGGCCCATCAAAAAGGCCACACTTGACGATAATCACTTAGGTATCAGACTATAATAATGACATCTATCACTACCAGGTGACGACGGCGATGATGCATCCTTACTTATCATGATGGACAACTAGCAGGCATCCTTGTTTATTTTCGTATTAACCTGACCACACGGTCCCCTCACGCAAATTTATCGTAGATCTAAAGGGACATGAAGCCTGTTTGTAATACTTTTGCAATTACAGCCATTCTTTTGCCTCGCCGGTTCTATTCGTAACTCGTTTCCTGTCGCATCGGAGCTGTGTCTCCTTCGGCATGCCAAAGTTCGTCATGGCAAGGGTCATACAAATGTTTAATATCCGTCTCTAAAGCCCACCGTCAACCATTAATACGCTTGCATGCAGGGCAGCCGTGATTGCAAGTACATGTTTAACTGACGTAGGAATTAATAGACTTGGACTAGCTACATACATCCATACCTCAGCTCTAAATCGGAAACAGCCGGTTCAAGAGCCCCTCGTATACGTACATACGTAGATTCCTGACCAGCACACAACGTCGCATTCTTCGTAAACATGCATGGAAGACCTCACCTCACGCATTCCGTGAATTCCGGTCATCGCACGAAGATGAAGCCCGAGTTTTAATATCCGAAGCACCTCCGCAGTTCAAACACTCAAAATCAGTACTAGCCTGGCTCTTGGCACTACTAGTAGCAGTTCATAGCCCTCCCACCGTAGTCCACGATCCTCGCACAATCACACCAAACGCGTTCTCAGGAGTCAGGTAGGGGATCCAAGGTAAATCAGATATATTCATATGGGACACGTATAGTACGCCTCCCCCAAGTTCCCATAACATCGAACTCGAAGACAAATCCCAATGATTAAAAAGCACCAAGAAATTCCAAAAAGAAAAACAAGGAACCAATCAATCAGACTGAGCTCGAATTCGAAAAAGGAATTTGAACCCGGCGAAAGAAGGGATTTGAATTTCGAATAAAAAGGGAACGAGGCGGGGCAATGGCTGTGGCAGTGGTAATGGCAATGGTAAAGTTACAGTAACCGTAACCGTAACAGGATCTACGTCTACAAAAACAAGGAAGCGAGTTGCGATCGATCGATGGACTGAGGATGTATGTACTCGTGCTCGTGTCTAGCTGGGTGACTCGTGTTTAAAGCAACTGGGAGGAGTCGGAGCGCAGTATACAGTACGTACTAGTACGAGTGTGGGGTCGTGTGGTGCTAGTACGAATTGGGCGTGCGTGGTTTCATAGCGAGTAGGAGGCGTGGTGTGGCGTATTATGAATGGCAGAGTAGTGGCGTGGCGTGGCAAGGGAAGTGGGCGTGTCGCATGTGCCAGGGAGAGGGGAGGGGAGGAGGAGGGGGGATGGGGGGACAGCACGATAGAAATATACACAGATAAGCACGATCGCGAGCGATATCGATAATAACTAGGTTCTCTGCGATCACAAAGGCATACAATTTTGGAAAGAAAGGACAGGAAGGGGGAATTAAAGAAAAGAAAGATAGCAAGGATAAAGTGAAAACCAAAAACCAAAAAGACAAGAGAAAAAAAACACGCAAGCGTGAAACTGACAAGTAACAGTAGAAATAGAAGTAAAAAGCAAAACACAGGGGTAAAAAAAATGTAAGAGCAGAGCAAAGCGTAGCATTCAAACACCAGGAATGAAATCATCGACATCATAAAAATCACCTCCCAAACCCACTCCCGCTCCTCGGCCGTCCCCAATTCGCAGTAAGCCCGCCAACCCCGCCCCCACCCACACCAGCAGCACCAGCGTTCTGGCCCGTAACCCATGTAGGCGCTGAATCGCTTCTCGCCCTTTGCTGCTGCTGCTTCTTCTCACCACCGCTCCCATCCATATCCAAATCCAGATCCAAACTCAAATTCATATCTCCTTCACCGTCTTCTTCACCCATCGCAGACCCTCCCATTGAAGATCCGATCCCAGAGACGGACCCGCCTCCCATTGGAGAAACCATCGGAGACCCAACACTCCCAACACTGACGACGCTCCCCGTCCTCCTCTGCCTCTTCTCCCTTCCCCCTCCTTCCCGCATCGCATCCACGTCAGGAGTAGGCGTCAGCGTTATGCTCGGCTGGCGCCCGTGACGACCGAACGCGGAGAACTCGCTGGAGGTGGGGGAGGGGGTTGATGTATGTAGCGCATACTGGGGAATACTGAGCATGGGTACGGAAGGATGATGGCCGTGGCTTTGGCTGTGCCCGTGGTGGGTTTGACCTTGGTGGGTTTGATGAGGTTGATTGTGCCCTTGGCTGTGGCTGTGGTTATGGGACGAGTGCGAATGTGAGGGGGAGTGAGAATGTGAGAGCGAGGGGGATGGAGAGGGGGGTGACGTGATGTAGATGTTTGGGCTGTGTTCGCTTGGGATTGGGCTTGGAGGGACGGGGGAGGGGGAGGGGCTTGGTGCGTTTAATGCGTTTAATTCTTGGATTAGCGTCGGTGATACTGTGTGCATACGCAATATTGATTAGTAATAGTTAGAATAAAATAGAGGAAAGGGAGGGAAGAGAGACGCACCAGACCCAATCGCATCACACAAAGTCCTCACGATCCCGGTCAATTTCTCCACTTTCCGTCGTTCACGACGCATCTCAGCACTCGCCCAATTCATCCACGCGTCTCCTCCTCCTCCCATCCCCCCTCCCATACCCATACCCCCCATTCCTCCCATGATACCAGGTCCCATCACATTAAACGAAAAGCCTTCATCACTCCCATCCTCATCCTCCTCATCCCCACCAATATGTAATTTCGGGCCCGTGGTCGAAGTCCCACACGAAGTACTAGTAGATTGTGAGAGGGTGCCTGCGACGTGAGAAGGCACGCGTCCGCCTAGACGCGAAATCTCGCGCCAGAGCGCCTTGTTCTCGTCTCGCATGTCATTTAGGAGACGAGCGACTTCGCCGGGGAGTTCGACGCTGAGTATCATAACGTCATCAGTTTCAGGTTCAATTCGATCATTTGAGTGGACTCACCGCCCACGTTCGCGAGGATCGGGCTCGAGAGCTTTGCGTTTGATGGCGTCTAAGAGATCTGGACGGGCGCGTAGGAATTTGGGGTGACTGAATTCCCAAGTTTGGGAAGTGGTTGATGTGCGTTGTGCGCGCGGGGTCTGATCAGATGTTAGATCAGATTGTGAGGTAAGTCAAGTGAGATACGGACTCTGTTGATTTTGTGAAAACCATACATATTGAGTTGGCGGACGAAACTTGAGAACTGTGGCGAGTTAGTGAGGGTATGAAGGGTGAAAAGGAGGACTGACGTTGTTGTGCTTGAAATGCGAGCCGAGGATGCTCCTGCTGAACTCGCCTACGTTTGAAACGACGAAACTGAAACAAAGGGTGAGTGACCACGGACATCAGACTAGTGAAAACACGCGCCTGGTTCCAAGTTCAGTCCACGCGATAAAAAGCTGACTCTTTGGATCGTTGATCATCCTAAAGATGTTCAACAATAGATCTCAAACACTAGAGCGCAAACGCACTGATAAAGCTTTGTAACAAAATTATTCGTGCCCATTGGTTTTCCGATGACGCCTAAACTAGGACCTGTGGCGCTAGCTTTTCCGCCTTCGTCGTCGCTGTCACCTTGGTCTGCCATAGAATAACCAGCTACACCGTCAGGATCATCATATGTGGCGTTGATATCGATCTGATTCGGAGGCTGTGAACTAGCCGGGGTAAGCGGACCTTGGGAAGACGGCTCGCTGATTGGAGGCGGGGATGACGCGGTTGTGGTTATGATTGGGTGTGGGAGTGCGTGAGCGTGTCCTCCGTAAGAATGAGAGTGTGCGTGAGTGTGATGAGTTGGTGGGGGTGCCGTGTTTGTGAGACTGCGCTTGCGTGGTACGCTCTTTTCTACTCCCAGTTCGCTTGACGACGTGCTGTGAGAGCCTGTGCTTGGTCTGCGCTGTGCTAGTAGAAGAGAAGAGTCTTCTGTTGATTCAAAGTTGAACTGAAAGGGCGGTTGTGGACTGAGATGAGCTGGACTGAAATTTGGAGGAGACACAGGAGTGATTGGGGATATACCGCTATGAGGATGATGCAGATTGATCGGTGAAGTGACTGAAAGTGAACTGAGGTTCAGCGTCAGATTACTGCTAGTCGGTCTTGATTCTGTTGCAGGAGACTGTTGATTCGGTGTGTAGTAGTAGCCTGGTGAGGGTGAAACAGGGGATGAAAAACCAGAATTCGTTGGTTGTGACCATTGTCTGGGTGACTGGTTCGAATAATCGTAGTCCATAGTAGAAAACTACTGAAAGTCAATAAACAGAACCAATTCACTGCTTTTTGACTTTGCTCAGCACTGCCTCCAACTACACCTGTCCTCCTTACACTGTTTATGTCATCCCGCCTCGCTATCTTAATCGCTTCCGCACCTCTTCTTGCATCTATATGACACTGCCTTACAACAACGTGTCCTATACGTTCTAGCACTCCACAACCTCATGTTCAACTATCTGCATGCTCCCTGTCGCGTCGGCGTTTGCGCCGGCAATTATAGTAGTTCCTTAACTCCGCGCTGAATCATGCCGCCCATTTAAAATATCGTGCAAGCAGCCTGGATCCTTACCCCCAACTAATCCTTTTTTCCTCTCGAGGCGACAGCAAAGTGCCGTGAGACTATCATTTCAGGCCACCCGTTTCACCCGAACCGGAGTCGACAGCTTCCATGCTGATGACACAGATCATTGCCTTTCAGTCATCAAAGTTCGCCTAAGGCTGATTAATCCACGAGGTATGGGAATCGTGCTATGAATATTTTGATCTGTTCCCCCCATTAGTGTCAGTGAAACATGTCCACAGGTAGGTCGTGTGACCAGCGGAGCACTGATCTTGAATAGCGCCTGCTCTTGGGCGACTGCCCCTTTTTATCGTAGTTTCGTGTCGCTCCCCACTACACACATATTTCATCCAAGCTTTCTCTTCCTGTAATCCTACCCATTGCTGAATGTTGCGAATGCACAAGCTGATCATCAAAGTATAAGGAGCTCGGCCGTTCTCACGTTCGGCACTCCTGAGCCACCCTCGAACTGGGTCGCACCATATCTCACTCTGATCTTGGAGTTCTCTGTATCTTCGTCGGGTTCACGACAACGCGACGGTAATTACTGTGCCATACTACGGTCATATTAGCTGACGTTGATCGAAGGCCTGTGACACTTTTCTGGCCCAAGCCAAGAACATCCAAATTGGATAATATTCACACCAAGACGGCAAAAGCTTCTTCGACATCTGTCAAGAAGCCTCGCCCAACTACAGTAGGTTGTCTTGCGTGTGCGTGCGCTAGTTAGTTGATTGGTTCTGTGTTTGTAGTACCTCCTGATGAGGGGCACGCTTAACCTCAAGGTTTTGCCGGACAAACGGACGTTTGCTTCTTGGAGCTTCACTTGGCATTGGTCCAGATGGTCACGCAGGCGGAGTCCTATCTGTAATGGCTGATGATGTTGTCTAGGCATACACCATCCTCGGGTCAAGCACCAAATCTTCCCACACATGACCATGTACTAGCGGCCCACACTATGGGGCATCATCTTCGAATTTGCTTGGATGTATCACGATGGTCAACGGTGGTGGCTAAACCTGTGTAGGGGGCGCAAGGTTCTCCAGACAAGGATCTTGGAGGCCGCTTTGCGCCTTGAGCTTGGAGTTCAACAAGATCACAGCGGTAATTTTTGTGTCGGCGGACAAACGGACGTTTACTTCCGGGAGCTTCCCTCGGCATTGGTCCAGATAGTCACGTAGGCAGACTCCTATCTCTAATGGCTGATGATGTTTTCTAGACCATCCTCGAATCCAGCACCAAATCCAAAGTTATCTTTCTACGCATGACCGCGTACGAGCGGCTCACGCTATGGGGCATCATCCTCGAATTTGCGGGTTGGATGTACCACGACGGTCAACGCCAATCCTGAGGAGGCTGCTCTCACGGGGCGTAAGGTTCTGCAGACAAGGATCTTGGAGCCTGTTTGCGCCATATCTATATCTTACTCGCTTGAATGGCAGAAACTTCTTCGAAATCTGTCAAGAAGCCGCCGAAGTACAGTAGGTTGTCTCGCGCGTGCGTGCGCTAGTTAGTTGATTGGTTTTGCGTTTGTGGTACCTCCCGATGGGGGGCACGCTTAATATCAAGGTTTCGCCGGACAAACGGACGTTTACTTCTGGGATCTTCCCTTGGCATTGATCGAGATAGTCGCGTAGGCAGAATCCTATCTAATGGCCGATGATGTTTTCTAGACATACACCATCCTCGAATCAAGCACCAAATCCAAAGTTATCTTCCCACACATGTACGAGCGGCCCACGCTATGGGGCATCATCTTCGAATTTGCTTGGATGTATTACGATGGTCAACGCCAATCCTGCAGAGGCTACTCTCACGGGGCGTAAGGTTCTGCAGACAAGGTTCTTAGAGGCCAGTTTGTGCCATATCTCACTCAGAGCTTGTGGAGTTCATCAGGATCACAGCGGTAACTTTTGTGCCATACAACAGTCTATGTTAAGTGGCATTGACCACAGTTTTGAGGCGCTTTTCCGGCCCAAGCCAAGAACGTCAAGGCGTCCAATTGGATTATATTTACGCCAAGATGGTACAGCAGAAGCAGAAGCTTCAACATCTGCCAAGCCTCGAAGAAGGCCCGCCCGGCCCCCCAGTACACAAGAAAAATGACACATCGGGCGCGACCAATGGTAAGACCCATGGATGGTACCTCATCATTATCTTGCTTTTATCCCCATTCTTGTTTGTACGCTCACCATGAACTTTTTTGAAGTCAGCTCCATGGCTCTTTTATGTTATTATGACGTGTATCAACTGCTTTCGAACTCGAAGACAGAAATTGATTTAATTCCAGAAGCTGTCCACCACATTAACAGATTTCTGATGCGTACAGTGGGCGAGTTTGCTGCACATTGGACTTTGTGGTAGATGAGGAGAGACAAGTAAGCTTCTCATTTTCCTACTATCCCGCTAGCAACTTTCCGATTCATGTCGGTAATACATCGTGCACCGGTTCTCTCTCACACTTTTTTAAAATTCATATTTGTTGTCCTTTGAGGTCGGAGACCCTATGTCGGACATAGGCATATATGCAAGGGGCTTACTCCCGTTTGTCTATCGTAGTGGTTTGTAATCTTGCGTGTTATGAGCGTACTCCGTCAGCTTGTTGTCGGGCAGGGGCCGACGCTGATTTCGTACGGGGGGAATTGTGTCTCTCACACTTACTGCGCCATCAATGACGACTGCGGACTAGCCATGTGTTTTTTTCTCCAATCTATAGCTTATGAGTCACCGCGGATAGGTGAGCCATCCCCCGACACGCCGGAGTTTACTGACGCTGACTTTGCGTGCTCAAGCAGTGGGAGACCATCGACTCTTCTTGGCTGGCTAGGGGTGCAGGTGATGCTTAGGATTACTGCACTAATTTTGAAGTAAGATTGATAACGAAGCAGTGGTCTTTCGTACTAGTACATAATCAGCCTGATAGAACAGCGAGGGCGGGCGCGACAGATTCCCATTTACAATTTTTACCTGCCAAGTGTAAATTTTGTCAAATAATCAAACTTAACAGAACGCCGATCATAGTGACTAAGCACCGTCCAAGCCGCGTCCGTGGCTGCAATCAGTCAACTGGGTTTCGACTCGGACCTCGTTTATCTTGCAATCATGCATGTCTGTCTCTTACCCACAGAGATTCTACTGCACATATTTACCATCAACATTCAAGATTGCAAGCTAGGCTCGAGCCCTCGCGCTACACTTGCTGCTCTTGCAAGAACCTGTAGGCATTTCAAGGAGCCTGCGCTTGATATTTTATGGAAAGACATAATTGGGTTCAAGCCACTCATCTCATGCCTGCCTGAAGGCGTCAGTCACACAGACGTGCAAAGAAAATTGGTGAGGAAAATATGTGAAGATATACATGACATTGAATACTGAAAAGATCAAATAGACGCTCAAAAGGCCTATCCTAAATGGAGAGTGGAAGGTCATTAATCGATATGCACGACGTATTCGCTCCTTCAGAGTCAACTCCCCTGAGCTAGACATGATAGACAATCAGGTCGTGCAAGTGCTCATGTCTGCGCCGTCGGCCGCACCGCTCTTGCCGAACCTTCATAGTTTGCGTTGGTGTGACGACCGAGAACGCTTCTTTCCGCTGTTGAGCACCCTCCTTGGGACGACTATCACATCGCTGCAGCTGGGCTGCACATCAGCATTCCCTTCGTTTGCCCAATCTGCTTTGTTGGTTTCCATTGGAGGCCGATGTCCATCCATTCGGGAATTAGTGGGCATATGTGTCGGTGATTCTGTAGAGAGTTCAGATGCAATTTGCGAAGCTCTATGTGGCTTGCGACAGCTTTCTCGTCTTGACACAGGGGCCCTGCGTCCACGACAGTTTCTCCGCTTGGCTTCTTTACCCTCGCTGAGGTCTCTGGACTTCACCCTGGTGACGCACGACATTCACGAGATGCAACCCGGTCCCACTCCAACAATTCTGTCCCGACTCGATGAATTGCACCTCAATGCATCGTCAGAGTCCGTCGTTAATCACTTTCTCAGATGTGTCCGTCTTCCATCCTGTCGATCAGTGAAGGTGGACGTCAATTACAGTGATTTGTACGATGAACCGGAGGTCCCGTATGATCCACTGGATATTTCACGGCTCATTACCTCCCTTTCCAAATGCTTATCTCCTGCTCTTGAGAAGCTTCGGATCCAGTTTGCATTCGACTTCAGCCCCTTCATCGACGGAGACATGGACACACTTTCCAACCCCAGCTTTGCACTTGGCTTTGACGCGGTTGCCCCATTGCTGCCGTTTAGTCGCTTGACAGACTTACAGCTCGATTGGATGTGCACTTCGGCCATCAGTGATGCCTCACTCAAGACAATCGCGCAGTCCTTACCTCAGCTCGAGAGTTTCCGCTTTGGAGGTGCAGCTCGTTGGCTAATCCCGCCATCTCTCACGTTCGTAGGACTCGTCCATCTCATCCAACATTGTCCGCGCTTGCACTTCATACAGATCTCGTTCTGCGCAATGCCAGTCGTCTACGACACTGATCCGTTCTTTTTTGAAACCGTTCCCAACGAGAAGATCACCATACTTGGTGTGGGGATGTCTCCAATCAGCGATCCCCACGCCGTGGTCGGTATACTGCTTAAATTACTGCCCAAGTTACATGAAGTGACCTTCCTCGACTGGCTTGACGATGACATCCCCGCGCCGCCGCCATTTGAACAGTTTGACGATGGATGGGATACTGTGAATGAGATTCTACGGCCTGTATCCTACCCTACGGGGAGCGCACACGGCACTGCACCCCCGACTCCAAATACCATCATTTCAGGCACTACGCAGTTCCCCGCTCAGAACGGGGTACCCTCAGTACTACCTCCGATTTGGAATTTCGCGAGCCAATCACAACCCAATCTATCCAATCTGCCACCCAATTTCATGTCGTCAAACTTCATTCAGTCTATGTCAGCATTGGAGGACCTGGACCCATCCATGTTTCGGACAGACTTTGAGCAAGACTTCCGTGAATGGTTCGATTCTACTGGTGTGGATCTCAGGTGAACGGTGGATGGGAGATATGATTTTTTCGGGGTTGTGTTTGTTTTTTCATCCCTCTTACTTTTCGAACATTCGTACCTCGATTCACACGTGTACATGGTTTTTTTTTTGCGCTGACCCCTTGTTTCTTTTCTTTCTCTTCATGCGGAATCAGGATGTCTTATTTATCCAGAAGCTGCAACGAGCAGTGACATCTTGGCTCCTCTCAGTTTAGATCGCTTATTTGTGTCGTCGACTTGTTGTGCTGTGCTGTTTGTTACTCGCTCAGTCACCCTCTCTCATCTTGCTGCATGTATAAGTAATCTCATCATGATCTGCTTCTCGCTCATCTATGTTTCATACTCAGGGCATATTCGTCTATGAAGATCTGCACAGTGCGCACGCAGTTGAAAGTGTACGATCGACCCTGTTACAAGCTGTATAGCAGTATTCGGCATGTCACATGTTGTTCATCAACCAGAGTACCCGATGCCTGCCTGGTTTTCGGGTGGCTACAGGCACTCACAGTTGCGGGTCCTGGCACCCTCGAAGACAGGCTGCCCCCAAACCCCTCCGGCTGTGGGGGCAAGTCCCAAAAATAACTATTAGCATTCTAAGCTTAACCTTTTGCGGTGCTCGAATATATGGTTCCGTTCAACCGAGCCCAACCATCCCACACCCACTAAGTTCGCTATTCATTCACACCCATTCCTTGAATATGACCCTGGTCTCAAATGATCCCGCTTGGTGGCCGACGGTGGATTCAAATATGTTTTACGGCTATTTTATAGGTTCGTAGAGATTCAGTCGGATAATGTTGGTGATGTCTCTGTCGACTGATATTATAAAATAGGACTCTCACATCGTCCCGGAATGGCGTTTGTGCCGGCGACTCCAACCCATCCCTAACTCCGCACTGAAGCATGCCGCCCATATCATGCAAGCAACCCGCACGCACGCTCGTTTTGCTGTCGCTGTTCCCAACAACGGTAGTGCTTGGAACTGCGACAGCAAGATAAGCAGAAACGTCATGTTCAAGCAAAGAGCCGTAACACAATAATTTCAGACGACACACTTAACCCGAACCGGGGTCGACGATGGCGGCTTCCATGCTGATGACGCAGATTGGCCTGCCTTCCAGTCATCCAGTCCCAGGAAACGAATCTGATTAATGCGCGAGGTATGGGGATCATACTATGAATATTCGGAACGCCTGATCTGTTCCCCTGTTGGTGTTAGTGCAACATGGCTGCTGCCTATAATACATGACCACTGGTAGGTCGTGCGACCAGCGGAGTACTACATGCGCACTGACCGCCATCAGCAGCAGCACACCTGCTCTCGGGCTATTGCCCTTGCTTTATATCGCAGTGTTGCCGCTAAGCAGCCTCCCGACCCCATGCGCCCATTTAGGCAGACAGTATTCGTAGGCCAGCAATCTGTCTCTGCCTTTATACACGTTCCTCACTACATACTTATTTCCTTCGAGCATTTCCTTCCTATCATCATGCCAACGCCACTGAATGCAAGGGCTGACGTCTCCGTCCAAGTGTGGTGAGCTAGGTCATTCTAAAGTTCAACTTCCTTGTCTATTGTCTTTGGAGGTTAGGTGACATCATACCCCACTCAGCTTGGAGTTTTCTGTATCTTTGTCACGATCCCGATGGTAATTTTTTGTCATACTACAGTCACATTAGTTGACGTTGATGCCAAGTTGACCACAGTTGTGACATTCTTCTGTCCCAAGAGTGTCAAGGCGTCCATATTGGATGATATTCATGCCAACTTCAAGATGGTACGAGCATCAGCAGAAACTTTGGCATCTGCCAAGCCTTGAAGAAGCCTCATCCTAGTATAGCTAGCAAGAACAATCGGGCGCCGCGACGAAGACCAATGGTAGAACCCATCCATAGGCATTCCATTATCTCATGTTCTCTGGATTCTACTGCTGCTCATGATGCACCTGTGCAGTTCTCGCCATCTGTCTATGCTTATTTCAAGTTAGCGAGAGCGCTGAGACTCGCTATAATTTCGTGTACTACTTGTCTAGGGAAGACTGCTTTCTCTGGCATTAAATTCCGAAGTGAGCTTGATGATAACGAGGCAGTACTATGTACTTAGGCGGGAACCAACCTGACACGACCCGACACCTATAAGCTATTTCATCGCTTGACTCTCTGATCAAAGCCACACACAACCCTCCAATTGGACGACTGAAAGCCAGACTGAACTCCAAGTGAACTCGGAGCTGGGCAAGTCGGCTATTTAGTAATACTGATTAATGAATCTTGAAGTGACTATAGATAATATTAATATGTACCCAGCATATGTTAGATAAGTATTAAGCACCGCCTCAAACCAACTGAGTTTGGACCTCGTTTCTCTTGCAACCATGCATGTCTGTCTCTTACCCACAGAAATTCTACTGCACATATTCACTATCGTCGACGAAGGCTACAGTTGGAGATCTCGCGTTCCACTTGTTGCTCTTGCAAGAACCTGTAGGAATTTCAAGGAGCCTGCGCTTGATATTTTGTGGAAAAGCATAATTGGGTTCAAGCCACTCATCTCATGCCTGCCTGAAAGCGTCAGTAACGCAGACACGCAAAGAAAATTTGTGGGGAAAATATGTAAAGATCTACATGATATTGAATACTGAAAACTTCAAATAGACATTCAAAAGCCCTATCTTAAATGGGAAGTGGAGGGCAATTGATCGATATGCACGACGTATCTGCTCCTTTCTGGTCAACTCCACTGTGCTGGACAGGATAGACAATCAGATCGTGCAAGTGCTCATGTCTGCGCCATCGCCCGCACCGCTCTTGCCGAACCTTCATAGTTTGCGTTGGTGTGACGACCGAGAACACTTCTTTCCGCTGTTGCGCACCCTCCTTGGGACGACTATCACATCGCTGCAGCTAGGCTTCACATTAACATTCCCCTCGTTTGCCCAATCTGCGTTGTCGGCTTCCCTTGGAGGGCGATGTCCGTCCATTCGGGAATTCGTGGGCATATGTGTCGGTGATTCCGCAGAAAGTTCAGATGCAATTTGCGAAACTCTATGTAGCTTGCGGGAGCTTTCCCGTCTTCACACAGGGGCCCTGAGCACAGTTTAAAGTGTACGATCGACACTGTTACAAGCTGTATAGCAGTATTCGACATGTCACATGTTGTTCATCGTACCCGATGCCTGCCTGGTTTTTGGGTGGCCACAGGCACTCACAGCTACGGGTCCTGCCCTCGAAGACTGGCTCAGACCGCCCTCAAACCTCTCCAGCTGTGGGAGAAAGTCCCCAAAGTAACAACTAGCTTTCAAAGCTTAACCTTTTGCGGTGCTCGAATATATGGTTCCGTTCAACCGAGCCCAACCATCTCACACCCACTAAGTTCGCTATTCACTCACACCCATCCCTTGAATATGACCCTGATCTCAAATGATCCCGCTTGGTGGCCAACGATCAATTTCACAGCTATTTTATAGGTTCGTAGAGCTTCAGTCGGATGATGTTGGTGATGTCTCTGTCGACTAATATTATAAAACCTGAGGACTCTTACACGTCCCGGAACGGCGTTTGTGCCGGCGACTCCAACCCATCCCTAACTCCGCACTGAAACATGCCGCCCATATCGTGCAAGCAGCCTGCACGCACACTCGTTTTGCTGTCGCTGTTTCCAACAACGGTAGTGCTTGGAACTGCGACAGCAAGATAAGCAGAAACGTCATGTTCAAGCAAAGAGCCGTAACACAATAATATCAGGTGACACACTTTACCCGAACGGGGGTCGACAATGGCGACTTCCATGCTGATGACGCAGATTGGCCTGCCTTCCGGTCATCCCGTCCCAGGAAACGAGTCTGATTGATGCGCGAGGTATGAGGATCGTTCTGTGAATATTTGGAACGCCTGATCTGTTCCCCTGTTAGTGTTAGTGCAACATGGCTGCTGCCTATAATACATGACCACTTGTAGGTCGTGCGACCAGCGGAGCACTACATGCGCACCCCATTCATAGGCATTCCATTATCTCAAGTTTCTCCGGATTTCTACTGCTATTCATGATACACCTGTACAGTTCTCATCATCTGTCTATGCTGATTTCAAGTTAGCGAGAGCGCTGAGACTCGCGAGAATTTCGTGCGCAACTTTCAAGTCTGTCCAGGGAAGACTGCTCTCTCCGGCATTGACTCGGAATTCCGAAGTGAGGTTGATAACGAGGCAGTACTATGTACTTAGGCAGGAGCCAATCTGACACGAACCGACACTTATGAGCTATTTCATCGCTTGACTCTTTGATCAAAGCCACACACACACAACCTTCCAATCAGATGATTGACAGTCAGATTGAACTCCAAGTGGACTCAGAGCTGGGTAATGTGTTTAACAATCCGCAACGCCGAAGTGACTATACATAATTCTACAACATATAATCTTATGATGACCTTGGAGCGGCGTCCACCTGCGTGCGTCTCGCGTGGTTCTCGTGTGCCAGGGCGCGAACTTCAAGTCCACCGCTCTGCTGCGCCTGTTGGAGGCCGATTACTATATTTTGCTTTTGGAATAGCTCTGCTCCATCTTGCTCCATCTCTTACAACATACTGCCGAGCGAACTATATTTTGTTTCAATACAACTCTTTGGCATCCACAACGTACTATACCATGTACGCAGATTCGGATGGTGTTTTGGCATGTAGACCTTGTGCAATCTTTTCCATTCTGTACATAAGATTCACAGATTGCCGAGAAAGCCGAGAAGTAATTTCTAATGACTCTATGCGCTATCGAATTGTAATTCTCACTCGTTTCCAGAGTGCCACGACGATGTCTAAGTAAGGCGTTTTGGCAGATATATTGAGAAAGCGAGCACCAATATGATGATCATGCACATTATCCAGTATACGGCTGTTCCGCCTGCGAGGTTCTTCTCCAACGACAGAGCGAACAGTGAAGATACTACTGTTGGTCCGACAGCACGCATCATGGAACCTAGCGTCTGCGCTAGGCCATTTGTCGCACCCAGTAAGTCCCTGCTCGGTGCCCCATTGTTGATATATAAGATAATACAGCCTAACAATAGTTATTATCGAGAATGCAGGCATGAGGGGGAAATGCAACTTACTATAGGTGCTGTACGCACCAATATATGCAACGAGTTGAATGCAAAGAATCAACCACATTCCCGCTTCCATCTGGCGCTTAGCCATGTAACCCATTAACTGGTAGGTGGAAAATGTTACGAGGAAGCAGGAGAAACTTGTGATATAAAGCCTTTTTGGTCCAAATTTTCGCAACAATCGCGGAAACGCATAAATCTGTATCATGCCATTCAACACACTCCAGGCTGACATCACCAACCCAATGGTGTTGCTACTAAATCCAAGCCCTCCGAGTGGCCGTGATGTCGAATACATGAGCGGCATCGGTACCATCATGCACTGGTCAACGAAAGCCAGAAAACCATAGTGCAAGACTGGTATTATGACGCGTGGGATGAGAATGGAGCGAAAATCAGTCCTTGAAGATTCGAGGGAACTGGAAGCTGGGCTAGCAGTCTCTGCTTCATCTAGCATGCGATGTAGGATGTCGACCTGGGTGTCTCCAGGCGTGTCGTGGATCGTTGTAGTCTGTATCGCCGAATTCTTGGTGTCATCACTATGGCTCACGGATTTCTTTTTGGAGGCAGTGCGACTTAGAATCCTTCTGTGAGCACTGTACATGATACGATAGCTGAATCACTGTACCTCTTCAAGAAACAGTAAGACGATGAGCCAGGAGGCTATCGATACGCTAGCGGTGACAATGCACGGCAAACAATAAGGATACTGATAGAATAAGGGGTAGCGTCCGACGGAGTTTGGCCATTTAGCTGCTGGATCTGAGAGGACCCTTCCAATGAGGAATCTTGAATACTTGATCAATTTATGAAGTACATGGTGGTCGACAGCTGGATAAACCCTAGCGTATAGCCAGTAGCCCATGCCAATGGTAGCCATGCGAATGCTCGCGCCATATTGGAGGCGTCAGTGATCTCGGTCATAATGGATTTGACCACGCCCACATTACCATTGAGAGCACCTTGTGCACAACGGCTGAGGATGATCATCCATAATTCCCCCGAAAATCCAAAGGAGACAATAGACAAAGTAGCCCCGAAAAGCCCGATGAGGATCACTGGCTCCCTTCCGATGTGATCAGACACGCGACCCCACTGCAGAATCGTGACAGCCTCGACTGCATAATACAAACATTCCTAACATAGTATCATCAGCGAGGGTTAGAGTCCATTGAGAAACAACAGACGATTAAGCCTGCATAGTAGCCAGTCTTGCGCTCATCTCCACTTGTAATACCTTTTGACCTGACTAGCTGGTTCACAAAGGGATATACCACACAGGCTGTCAGCTGTTCGAGCATCTGGACAAAAAGAAGGATTGCCAGCAGTATTTTTGGGAGAGGTGTCGGCAGAGGTGCTTCTTCAACGAGCTCCCTCTCGCCTGAATGTTTTTCTTCGGAAGTTTGTGAGGTTCGACGAATTTGAGCCATTGGAGGGCGGCGAAGTGCGTTGGTTTATCGAAGGTTGTTAGTTGTGCAATTTATGAGCTTGTACTGATACGTACAATAACAGTCGTGCAAATGCTTCGGGCCCTGCCAAGCATACCAGATGACATGGACTGAAACGGAAACCCTGCCAGATGTTATCTACATCTGGGGACAAAGGAGCCCATGATGTCACTCACTAATCTCGCTGGTTACTCAAATGTCACAACACCTGATTTGAATGCCAATACGTATTACTGACCAGCAGTCCCGAAGTATTGGAAAAAGAGCTGTCAGAACTGATTAATAGACCAGCCACACTGACAGACAGCCTACAAATACCAAACAGGGACCACAGGGCATGCGTAAATGCTGAACAAGTACGTCCCGTGATGTCCAGCATCAAGTAAGTGACTATGGATAAAGAGCCGAGCGAGAGTCCTTCTTTAGCTCCACCCGCTCAGTTTTGATGACGGTGTTGGGGAGGCGGATTAGAAACTGAGTAGTCTAAGAGACTTGACATAACCCCAATGGGCCACGTTTCCTCAAACCAAACGGAATTGTGTCTATTCGTTTATTCATGTTGCAAAGGGAGGCACGACAAAACACTTACCAGGTGATCGTGGGGGAGACTGCGCAAAAATGGACAGGGTAAGTTTATATCGAAAGACCATCGGCTAGCCATCTGGCGTCACATTAGATTAGAGACGTGACCCTCATTACGAAAATCGCATACGGACTCACTTAGAACTGAACAATATAGTATAGCTGGGGCTAGTAGACGCATGGTCACCTTTAGAATCTAGATCAACCACACTCTGGCGCATGTTGGAAGACTGAGTCGGGAGTTTCCGGTACTCCCAGATCACTTACAGTTACACCTGAGACACGGTCAGAAAAGTTCTACGGGTAGACGCAATACATATCCCAAGACATAATTATGAATGTAAGTATTAATTTCGAATATTTTGACGCGGCGGTGACGAGCCTTGACGCGGCCCTGACGCAGCAGTACTTGACGAGCCTTGACGCGTGACGCAGCGGTGGCAAGCCTTGACGCGGCCAATGTAACACGTCAGTGAAAGTTGCACCTATGGATGCTATCAAGTTCATGCTCATCCCTTCACTATTTTATTTATCCTAAGGACACATAACTTAGCTATCAGCCGCAAGAAATCTCAGATCTTATTTTTTGTATTATGTAATTACAAGATTATCACGACCTGAGTCATCACTCTTACAGCATCTCCCGAGCAATTGCACGCTCTCGTCCGTCAGCTTGCCGACGAGATACCTGAACCACAACGGTCTCTTGTTACTCATAAGCACAGCGTAAATCCAAGCCAACTGGGCTTGGACCTCGTTTCTCTTGCAACCATGCATGTCTGTCTCTTACCCACAGAAATTCTACTGCACATATTCACTATCGTCGACGAAGGCTACCGTTGGAGATCTCGTGTTCCACTTGCTGCTCTTGCAAGAACCTGTAGGAATTTTAAGGAGCCTGCCCTTGATATTTTGTGGAAAGACATAAGTGGGTTCAGGCCACTCATCTCATGCCTGCCTGAAGGCGTCAGTAACACAGACATGCAAGGAAAATATGTGAGGAAAATATGTGAAGATATACATGATAATGAATACTGAGAACTTCAAATAGACGCTCAAAAGGCCTATCTTAAATGGAGAGTGGAGGGTCATTGATCGATATGCACGACGTATCCGCTCCTTTGAGGTCAACAGGATAGAAAATCAGGTCATGCAAGTGCTCATGTCTGCGCCTTCGCCCACATCGCTCTTGCCGAACCTTCATAGTTTGCGTTGGTGTGACGACCGAGAACGCTTCTTTCCGCTGTTGCGCACCCTCCTTGGGACGACTATCACATCGCTGCAGCTGGGCTTTGCATCAACATTCCCCTCATTTGCCCAATCTACTTTGTTGATTTCCCTCGGAGGTCGATGTCCATCCATTCGGGAACTTGTGGGCATATGTGTCGGTGATTCTGTAGAGAGTTCAGATGCAATTTGCGAAGCCCTATGTGACTTGCGGGAGCTTTCCCATCTTGACACAGGGGCCCTGAGTCCACGAGAGTTTCTCCGCTTGGCTTCTTTACCGTCGCTGAAGTCTCTGGACTTCCGCCTGAAGACGTACAACATTCACGATACGCAATCCAATTCCGCTCCAACAATTTTCTCCCAACTCGATCAAGTGCACCTCAATGCATCGTCAGAGTCCGTCGTTAATCACTTTCTCAGATGTGTCCGTCTTCCATCCTGTCGATCAGCAAGGGTATTCGTAGATTACGATGAGTTGGACTGGAATCCAGAGTTCCCATATGATCCACTGGATATTTCAGACCTCATCGTCTCCCTCTCAGAGTGCTTCTCTCCTGCTCTTGAGAAACTTCATGTCGAGTTTGAGTTCGACCTCACCACCTATATTGGAGAAGACATAATTGCCAATCGCGACTATGCGCTTGGTTTTAACACGGTTGCCCCGTTACTGCCATTCAGTCGCTTGACGGACTTACGGCTCGATTGGATGTGCACCTCGGCCATTAATGATGTCTCCCTCAAAACACTTGCGCAATCCTGGCCTCAACTCGAGGATTTCTGCTTTGGATGTAGTGCTCGTTGGCTGGTCCCGCCATCTCTCACTTTCATAGGACTTGTCCACCTCATACAACATTGCCCGCGCTTGTGCACCGTTGAAATGTCCTTTTGCGCATTTCCGGTCTTCTACGATACCGATCCGTTCTTTTTTGAAACCGTTCCCAACGAGAAGATCACCAGACTTACTGTGGGGATGTCTCCAATCCTTGATCCCATGAGCATAGCCTATCAACTGCGTAGATTGCTGCCCAAGTTGACTAAAGTGTACTTCCTCGACTGGCTTGATGATGACATCCCCGCGCCGCCGCCATTTGAACATCTTGAGGATGGATGGAATAATGTGAATGAGATCCTGAGGGGGTAGTACCAGCGCACATAAATGACGGACCCTGGATATTGTGTGGTGACTTGGATACCTACAAATATGTTCTGTGAAATATATATCCGGGGCGAACGCGTTCGACAAGTACGACGGGGAAGGCTGGGGTGGGGCAGCGGATCTGGAGGGGGTTCAGCACGTCCTTACAATTTGTAGATATTAGCTGACATCAATTCCAAGAAAAGCGATATCTTATGCATCATGTGTTTCCAACCTAGATCTGAGTGGGGCGTTGATCCCCGAATTCGAGCTACGGATGTGAGTATCGCGTGTACAACAATTGGATATGACCGACCTCGTAAGTCTTCTCACTATCTGCGCTCCATTTCATATGTACAAGTCGCGATGGCATTATACGGGGTGGAGCTCAGGTGGAGTTCACACATGGAGTCACGCGAATTGCGGCTGGTGACAGCACGCATGTAGCCGTGTCGGCGGTATACATGCTCGTGTACCACGAACATCAGTTCTGACACAAAATTTATAAATGGTTGGCGAGTACAGACGAATGCGCCACGCATTATGAGGTGAATCCAGAGAGGATCGAACAGGTCACAAGTGATAACTTTCAATTGACCATCCTTGTCTCCACAGATCTAACATTAACCACCGATCATATCTGCGGTAGGGAGATGACCCGCGGCTGTCTGTTGTCTGCAGTCGGCAGTCGGAATTCACTCACCATATACGATTTCCGGCGTTTGAGGACGGTGTGTAATTCATCTGAACCGGCTTCTAGTGTGGCGATGATTCTGCTGCGGCCGTGGTAGCGCCCAAGATTACTCAAGCCATCCTCTCATGCGCTGCGCCTCAGACTCGGAGACCAGCGATTGGCTACTACACGCGCACTGATTGTGAAAAGCGACAGTCCACATGCTCTCGGACAAATCGAGGGGCGTGCAAGTTGCTAGTGAAACTCCGTAGCCTCCGAAACGCGCGGATATGTAGCCTAGATAAAACGAATGTACCGAGTTTGGACACGATTGTGAATGTACCGGCACGCACCGGTGGTATGCAGCGTAAAAACTGCCGGTAGTACAACTGTACCTCACAAAGAACATGTCTTGTGCCCTTCTGAATGTCTGCCAAGCCTGGGCCTGAGCCGGGATTATCGATCAGCTTGTACATAGTATACTCTTGTAGTTCTTGCATGAGAGAACGTGGCAGGAAGATGGAGTACTTCCATGATGAGAGGACATGACAGGACAAGTGGGTACTAGGCCGAAAATTTTGTTGCTGTACGAAAAATTGAAAGGCATGGATCGTCACAGTGTGTTTCAGAAGAGTACCGCGGGATGTACTAGTTCCAGCCGTTTCGCCGGAAATCCCATGAGCTATTGAAAACTCCTCCAAGTCGGACACTCGTATTCAGTCAACACCGTTGTATCAGTTGATATCAACAGATGTCGATGAGGCCTAAAAATATTGTGGATTACGATGACGAGATTGATCGCAGAAGTGGAGGTCCAAATAACTCAAAACAACTGGTTCTGCGGACTGACAAGGAACTGATTTAGTACTTCCGAGTCGAGGCTTGCACTTGATCAATCCGATCAACTCGATCGACCCCCTTGGACTTCCAATTGCGAGTATTGGAGTTGGTCGCAGCTATGGCCTTGGGTCCTGGCAACTTGCCCTCCCAGACCGGCTGAGAGTCTCAGAATGCCGTCTAACCAGTTGTGGGAGCCAAACTAACGACTAGCTCTTTAAGCTTAAGCTTTTGCGGTGCTCGAACACTATCATATGCCACGGCAACCATGCTGGATGCCATAATTGTATATCTAGCACATTTAATGTGATATGGATCCGTCCAACCGAACCCAACCATTATACATCCATCAAGTTCCCCATTAACTCGCACCCATCCTCGAATATGACCATAGTCTCAAATGATCCCAGTTGGTGGCCGACGATAAATTCGAATATGTTTTACAGCTATTTTATAGGTTCGTAGAGATTCAGTCGGATGATGTTGGTGATGTCTCTGTCTAACCATAGCTTCGCAGTTGCTTGCTCTGCCGGGGTCATATACGATTGGGGTGAGCAAAGGCAGTATAAAATAATTACTGATATCTTTATAATATTTTCAGCACTGGCGTTTGGACAAGAGGTAGGTCGATGCCGTCACCGGAATAGCCATCTCGTTAACAATGGTGTTATAGGTTGAACTCATCTGGGTGAGCGGAATAGAAGCACGATATGGTGATGCCACTGATTCCGGGCAGAGGCGACGCTGGTCCCTCATGACTGTGTTATATCTCAGTGTGCGTAACTTGCAGTCAGCAACTCGCGCTGATCTCAAAATATTCTAGGTACGTTACATTGGAATACTACACGTTGGGTATGTTTGCAAGGCCAACAAATTGACGCTGTGCTAATAACCATCTCTCACAACCAGCATCAACATGCTGAGTAAGTTTCCTTACACACTGCGTTTATTCCTTCTGACCGGCGGCGTACAGGCAGTCTTCCATCACTCTCGGTGACAGATATAGTACGTATTCTGCATGGCTGGCTGCCATTCAAGTCCAATTAACCGCACCCTGTGTAGGGGTGAGTCAGATTCTCCGCTATCTTGTTGGTTCAATATGATGACCGCAACAGCTGTAAGTCTGTTTAGAATTTGATCCTCTGAGGCTCATCACTGACTGGTTTTCCAGGCAATGGTATATTCTACATTATAACATCGATACAAATGGTTACATCTCTCATGCTGGGCGGTGAGCTACCGGTTGCAATACATCGGTGATATTGACTTGATTGAAACGTGACGCAAGTTATCGTGATCGCTCGGTTATATGCCATGCATCAGCAATCCAGAAAGATACTGATCTTTCTCATTGTCATCTTCCTGGCTGTCAACATTCCCTGCGTAGTAATGACAGGAATAGAGATGACGGACTATGGTTCAGGAGGTAAGGTTTAACTACAGATGAAATACTTAGGTGCATCATGCTCATTGAAAGATACCAGAAGAATTAGTCCTCTCTGGCACCTATCAGTGCCTCTATGAGGGAAATATCCGATCTTTTAGTGTCATAGGTTGGGTACTCAACACTATGTGGGAGGTCCTCGCACTGTATCTTGCTGTGCGGATTGCTGTGAAACACTTCTGTGAGCTGCGACAATTCGGACCATCGACAGGATGGACCGTTGGGAACTGTTTTACGGTTTTGATACAAACGCACGTGTTATACTTTGCAAGGTGAGCTTGTAATTTAATGCGGTTGTTTTTTCCACTGAGGCTCCGCACTTGCTAGCTTTTTTGTTGCTTCTTGCTTCAACCTCGGTATCCTCTCTCCAAATATCTCGGTACGTCGGTCTGTCATGACGTCTGTATGAAACCATTGTTCATCATTTCTTTCTATAGAGTTTAACTATCGTGGAGAGTGAGATTTATCGTGGCATTCTTGAAATTGTCATGGTCGTGTATTTGTTTGTGCTGGGACCACGCCTTATCCTTGGCGTTCGAGAGTATCATGCTAAGCTCGTATACGACTCCGATGCAGGAATCGGCCTGACCACAATTGCTTTCCAGGAGTGCATCCATGTGTCAACTAGCAGTGGTGTGTAGCACAGGAAATGCTCCAAGTGCTCAACACTTGTCGGAACTCTGCAGGGAGCGGGAGAATTTGTCTGGACTATCCAAAATGTATAAGTTATATATTCAGGATCACGCTTCAAGTAACTATAACGCGCATCTATATATTATGCATGCACTTGGCTTAATTTTGCAACCTCCCACTTAACAGGACTCACCGCAACATTCTCTCGATGCTACCTGCACGTTCGCATCGATGTTGGCGTACTAGATCCTTCCTTACTCTCGTGTTCCTTGTCTGTCGTATAGCCAGCTCACGTGTAGTTGCGTCAGTCATCAAATATTCGGAATGCATTGCTCAGTGCGATTCAATATCGCTTTTAGTCGAAATCGTGTTATATATATATATTTAAATCACCATGCAGTTGCTACTAGGGATTGGCATGGGTAGACCCTGGGGTATCTGTGGTGATACCCCCACCCACACCCACAAAAAACCCACACCCACCAGCATGGGTGTGGGTTTATTCATGGGTACCAGGGATGGCTACCCCTACCCACACCCATGGAGGGTATACCCATGGGTATGACATGAATGGTTGGTACTACACCCTAGATATCTTAACAAATGTTGTAGTAGTACTGGAGACAAATCTACTACTAGTCTTACCTTGTTGATTGGTAATAATTTGAGTGAGATATAAGCTAAATAAAACCCAACACATCACAATGCAAAGATAACATTTCTGCCTACATACCCACCACATGGGTGTGGGTAGGGGTATGGGTATCCCAAGTGCCTACCCCCACCCATACCCCTAGGTACCCACACCCACAACCCATGGTGGGTATTAGATACCCACGCCAATCCCTAGTTGCTACAAATATATCAATCTCTAAAAACATGGTTTATTTTCAGCATTTGAGGTTAGCGTTTGTGATCACCTGTCTTCAATTGATCTAATTCTGAGCTTAAACATACTACACATCACATTTAAGCTTCTTTTATTGGTCCCTCTCGAACTCCACCATCTGATGCAGGACACGCAAGAACAGCGAGTTCCGAGTCGGACCCGTCTGAACTGATTCTGGGTAATCAAGAATAGCCCGAACCCCGAACCCGAACCCCGAACCTCCAAAGAGGTTCGGTTCGCAAAAGTTCAAGTTTGAACAGAACTGGATTGCAACAGCACTACCAGTAGGCTTGCATGTTTTTCTAGGAGAGAGCGGCAAGCAAGGCTTCTCCCGACGCGGCAAGGCGGCACTTCACAAGTTGGTATGCGAGGTGCAAATTGCAACTATGTAGTATTTTTGGCAAAACTTGAGTGAAAATTGCCGATAGTACGGGGAATGGACGTGTCGTGCCCTTCTGCTAATCATCGATGCCGCATCATGGGTGGGCTGTGGGAGGATTTGCCAGAAGATCCGCTAGCGCCCATTGAGCACCGGCAAAACTGCATAACCGAGTCAAGTCTGCCAAAGTACTCTTCACACTCTCTTGCAAAGCTTGATCGATGATCAACTTGAATCGACCCTTCAGACTTTCGAATATTTGACGTTGCCTGGTACCATGTTCTTCTCGCGCCTGTATACAATTTCAACACGTGCCAATACTGGGTCACGAGTCTGTCCAAGATGAGACCAGCCGCTGAGCCTGCCAACGTGACCGCCCTCGAACCTCTCCGATGCTGTGGTGGGTATAAGCTTGCTTAAGTCCCCGAAACGACAAATAGTATTTCAGACTTTTGCGGTGTTACAACGTTCAGCATGTAAGTATGCCGAGGCTTCACAGTTCTACGGATGGTATATCTAGCACGAACACAATCATTTTACACCCACCAGGTTCGCCACTCACTCGCACCCATCTCTCGAATATGACCCTAGTCTCAAATGATCCCATTTGGTGGCCGACGATTAATTCAAATAATTTCTATAGCTATTCCATAGGTTCGTGGAGGTTTACTAGTCGGATGATGTTGGTGATGTTTCTGTCTATTGACCATGACTGCGGGTTTGCAGCTGCCTCCGCCGCCGTGGTGATGTATGACTGGGGTGAGCACGATGTTTTTAAAGAATTACTGATACTTACCCTTATGATATTTCCAGCACTAGCATTTGGACAAGAGGTAGGTTGATATCAATACCGGAGCATTTATCTCGCTAAGAATGGTGCTATAGGTCGAGCTCGTCTGGGTGAGCAGAACAGAACAACAACATAACAATACAACTAACTCGGGACAGAGGCAACGCTGGTCCGTCATGACTGCGTTATATCTCAGTGTGCGTAGCTTGTATTATAAGTGCAGTTGGCAACTTGTGCTGACTTAAAAATGTTCTAGGTGCGCTACCTGGGAATATTATACGCTGGGTACGTTTGCAAGGCCAATCAATTGGCACTGTGCTAATGATCATCTGTCGCAATCAGCATCAACATGCTGAGTATGTTGATCACATTCGCTACATTCATTTTGTCTGACTGGCGGCACACAGACGGTCTGCCTTTATTCTCACTAACAGATATAGTGGGTATTTTGCACGGATGCTTGTCGTTCCCGTCCGACTGACTTCACCCCTATGTAGGGGTCAGCTTCTCCACCAGTCTGTTGGTTCGATGTAATAACCGCAACAGCTGTGAGTTTGTTTGGAGTGTTTGATCTTCTGAGCTCATCATCAACTAATTTTTCAGGCAATATTTTATTCTACATAACAGGTTCAACGGCTGTGGTCACATCTACCATGCTGGGCAGTGAGTTACCAGCTGCAATACATCGGTGATATTGATTTGACTGAAACTTCACGAGTTATCATGATCGCTCGGTTGCATGCCATGTATCTGCGATCCAGAAAGATATTGATATTTCTCGTTATCATCTTCCTGGCCATCAGCATTCCATGCACAGTGATGATCGGAATAAATATGCACTATGTTTCAGGAGGTAAGTTTGAACTATGGACGAAAGACTTAGGTGCATCAGGCTCATTGGGAGATATCAGAAGAGCTGGTCCTCTCTGGCACCTATCAGTGCACTTATGGGGGAAATGATAGATCTTTAAGTGCTATATGTTGGATACTCAGCATTGTGTGGCAGGTCCTCGCACTGTGTCTCGCTTTGCATATTACTATGAAACATTTCTGTGAACTACGACGATTGGGACCATCGACAGGACTGACCGTCGGGAACTGTTTCGCGGTGTTGCTACAAACGCACGTGTTATACTTTACAAGGTGAGTTCGTAGTTTCAATGTGGTTATCTTTTTCGGCTGAAACTCCGCACTCACTAGCTTTGCTGCTGCTGCTTGCCTTAGCCTCAGCGTTCTCTCTCCAAACATCTCGGTATGCTGGTCTCTCATAGCATCTCTATGAAACCGCTGTTTATAATTTCTTTCTATAGCACTCAATCGCCATGGAAAGTCAGATACGTCGTGGCATTCCTGGAATTGAATCGGTCGTGCAGTTGTTTGTGCTGGGACCACGCCTCATCCTTAGCGTTCGAGAGTATCACGCTAAGCTCGTATCCGATTCCGATGCGGGAACGAGCCTGGCTACAATTGCTTTCCAGGAGCGTATCCACGTGTCAACTGGCAACGGTGTGTAGCACAGTACGTGATGCAAGTGGTTAGCACTTGTCGGGACTCTGCAAGGAGCAGGACGATTTGTCTGGACTATCCAAATGTATAACTTATTTAAAAATCTCGTTAATTTTCTCCAAGGACTACATTATGTAGACGTTACCCCATGTTGCTTTGATTCAATAATGGGTCCCTTTGTTAACATGTGTCCTGGCAACCGACACCATAAAGCTTCCTGTTGAGGCGGCCTGTTCTACGAACATGAGGTCTCACAAAATGTCATGGCCTTCCATAATAATTATAGAAGGAAGTTCAAGTAACGACTGTCTTCCTTTTGTTATGGTCTGACTAGGGGAGACCAGTGGCTGTTCTGAAGGCAATCTTCCTTTTGTTCTGCAAGATTTCTATGATATAACTTGAAGAATCATAAGATCACTGAACCCAGGGCTCTGCTCGGCGCCCCAATATTTACTCGCTTAAGTAAGCCTGTGCTGCGTGCGTTTGCGGCGGAGGTTCCGCATTATAGGACCTCTCCGGGATTCAGATCTTCAGATTCGGAATTGGGACGGCCTCGACGAAGGACTCTCATTTTTAAACAAGAACAGAACCGACGTGGTTCAGCCAATCGTATGAACGTTAGCGCTTTGTATGTCATGCACAACTGAACCTGAACCAACGACAGCCTATTATACGACAGCATGGACAACTCACCTCTTCCACCACGACCGATACACATAGACTCATCGAAACTGCAGAAAGGGCAGCGCGTAGGAGACAAAGTACCAGGTGATGACACCAATAAAAACAGAGTAATTTATCTGATGATGCGCCACACATTGAACTTACTGCTGTCCAGCCACCAGGTGTACCTCGTGGACGATACAAAGAAAAGTGCGTTTTGACTGCGCGGATTCTCCCGTAGACTCACTCTTTGCCAGATTTCAAGGTTTGAGGGAACGCTATGATCGGGTCGTAGGGGTACGTATCTTAGCCGAAGCACTCTTGACAGCACGTTCAACCCCGCTAGTTACACGAGGAGTATGAGAGAGATCTCGAGCTTGCAAATGCACGCATGCGCAAGCTTCAAGCTGAGAACGAGTGCGCCCACCCTTGCTGTTTGAACTGCATTACTGACATGCTTGCTTGTTTCAAGCTTGCTTCTTGACGCTATCAATCTTACAGTTCCAGCAACACCTTCCCTCATGCATCTCACGCGTCCCTCTCCGACACTATATTCACATCCAGTTGCACCTCCAGCGGCACCGCCTCCACCTCACCACATGAACGGGCATAGTGTTCCCCATGCTAATGGGAGGTATCGCCCAGTAGATGTACGCACACAAGTTATCCCTCGTCATCATCTCTGATCTCTGTCTTGACAGCCACATGACATCACAACTTCGGAGCGGGATCGTGATCGTGATTACCGGGATATTCCTCCTGAAACCACAGCGAACGGGCGCTAAGTTATGAAAACGAGTCAAACGCGTGTCCTTCGATTGGAACCCATTCATAAGCCCGCCATTCTGTCGCGCTCTTCTTCGTGCGTTTTTACCTTGCTATCGTTGCAATATGTACTTTTATATGCTGAGGGTATGATGCACTCCGATTGGCCAACGAAGTCCGCCGGTACTTGATCTCCCCTTATTCGGTCTGATAGAGGGAAGATGGTGCTTCCTGCTGGTACAGGAATAAGACTCCAACTCGACCAAGCGTCTCATTTAGTGATCTATCAATGCCACCATGCGTACCATACGCGCTTGATGAGTCCGCATGGAGAACTTTGATAGGTTGTGTAATTTTTTTACACCAACAAAGCCACCGCTGTCAACGTATCGACGTTCAACGTGAGCCCATCTGCAATGACACGTGTCTAGCCCGACACACCTCATACTTTTGTGGGCATAAGGGCTGACTGACAAAATTAGTGCATAATCCTCGGACCTTCTCATGCCTAGTGGTAAATTAAGTTTGGTACGTTCCGTAAACTTAGCATGTATAGAGGTCTTCGCTGAACTTGCTACCGTCCTCAGCATCATTTCTACTCCCTTAAGCCTGACGTAATATTGCTGTACGGGCGTTAACAACAAGCGCCTAGTCCGGGATTGACGCCAGCTGATAAGACTCTGTTCCAAATTTTCTAGGCATGAATACGCCGAACAAGATGAAAAACGTTCCCCACGGCAGCATATAAACGGATAATGAAGCATCTAGCCAAGACGTAACAGCCCCTTTGTCGTCTTCCGGGCGCGATGGCTATTCGCCGATAGCTGACTATTGATCAGATAACAGTGAATCGTAATGCCGATATGAAATGTAGGCAAACTCGGTACTGTCTCGTGCAATTTTCATATCCATGTGGAGCACTGCCTACCACGGGTTCATGAGGCAAGACAATTCTGCGCCTTATAAGTAGTGTACGTCAGTGGTTAGCGATCAGTGGCATTATCCATTTGATATACAGTGTCATGTCGGAACAAGAAGTTGTCGCTGGTCTCCGCTGGAATAACAATATATCCGGTTCGTCAGCTCCCTTTCAATGATGATCTGTAAGGAACTATCTGAACATTGAGTCCAGTGGTGACCATTACCCTAATATGCTATGAATACTGTCAGTAGCCTCTGAGATCCTTGTACTTTTGCTAAGTGAAAGATTATCTAGTTCTTCTCTTGGACAAGGAGGTGATAAAGGGCTTCTTCTATGGCAGTCAAGTACTGATGGCTATGATCGGTGTAGGTCAAGTATGTCTGGGTCAGTGTCCAAATCTCCACAATGACACCAGCCTCCAGGCTGACTGAATCTTCAGAAACGACCGTGGTCGTTGATGTCATGTCTTTACCTTGTTGTGAGTTTCGCGCTGCCAGGGTGCTTCATGATTTTCCATTTTCTTCTATGCTAGGTTCGATATCTTGGACTTTTCCTTGCGCTGTAAGTCGTTTTGATTGTATCCTTCAAATGGTGCGTTGTATGTTGACGTTGGCCCTAGGCTTTGGGGTTGCTGTATGTAATGCCCAACTGAATCATCATTCGCTGACTAGCTCTAGGGGGAGGACTGTTGTATATACCTGAATCAGTGAGCATATCGATGCTTTCTGTCTTGAGAAAGTTTCGAGTTGACCCATGTTTCAGCCGTACGTCTCTACTTCGATTGAAACTCCAGTCCTAACAATTGTTGATCTCTCTTTTATATAGCTGCAAGTATATCATCTTCAACCTGAACTATCTTCGCTCATCATGCAAATGAAATAGGCTACAGTCTTGTCGTTTTAATGGAATGGGGCTATTCTGCATATGGTTGTATTGCAGAAGGTAAGTGATGCATTTTCGCAGCACATTGCGCGTACCGAATTTGCATCCAGGCATTCTCATCTGGCGTCTTTATGCACTATACAACCGATCGAAGCTCCTGCTTTGGATTCTACTGGGGTTATTCTTACCCATCGTCGCCCTCTCAATAGGAACAGATGTCTTTCTATACAGTCGACCCAACGTGTTCTCAGGTACGCATTTAATCGAGTGGTATGAGCTACGAGCTGATTCCTGTCTTGTCGCAGTGCAAGAAATAATAACTGCGGAAGTCAAATACTGCACGTTCTTATTCAAGATGGGGCCTATGCCTGCGACCTATACTTCCATCCCCATGGTGTGCTATGATATCCTCCTACTTATTCTCGCGGCTGCCAAACTTGTGAAACACCTCAAAGAACGGAGGAAGATCAACTTGAGGCCTAATACATCCATATTAATTATCGTTCGACATCATATTGTGTACTTTGTGCTGCAAGTTCCACTTTCCTTGATCTAGTGTGTTCTGAAGGTATTGATTGAACCCTGATAGGAATTTTATGAACCAAATATTTTTGGTGATATTGTGGGCTGGCATTTCGGTACGATACGCACTTCTGACGTTCCACAGAAATCAGTTCATACCACCTTTCACAGACCCCAATGATGAGTATCTCAGAGCTCTTCAATGATACCGTGCCATATATTCTCGCGCCGCGTCTTATCATCAGCATTTGGGATACGCATGCCCATAGCGAATGCGTATATGTCAGTAAGACATTTGAGGATCGTGGGTGTTGGACTTCGCCTATGGTATTCGAGGAGCGTGATATGGGTTCTGAGATAGAATCTGAGGTGGATTCTTGCGTCGTATGATTTTGGCGTACTGCTCGCGGGAGAGTGGTGGCAGAATCAACTTCGGACGAGCACCACGACTGTATTGTAATGAGGTACTAGACTAGCGACTCCAGAGCATCGAACAAAGATACTACAGTAGTGGGTTCAATAATCGAGATTATATGTATGAGCGCTCTAATACACATATGTAGTGAAACATGTTGATGAAAAAGGGATCAAGAAAAATGCCATTCCTCTTGAAACTTTGATTCTGGTACCGTGAAATCAACCTCGATAGATGCCGCGGTTGTATAATAGGTACCTGCCTGACGAGCACTCAGTATACTCATGTTTGGAGCAAAGTTGACGGGGCGTAATCATCTTTAAGCATAAGGCATAATCATGATATAGATCAGGTCTGCCTAAGGGAGACCATTAGATACCGACGATAAGAACACTAGTACTCCCTCCGATCATCCTCTGCGTCATTGGATGACTTCCCGCGGGCTCGAAAAATGTTGAATAGATTATCATATAATAAATATTGCCACATTAGGAAGACGTGCCGCGATGCCGCTGTTCATTTCTACTGAATTTGCAAATGCATTTCGCTTGCCCCCTCGAATAAACCTTAATCTATTGGCCCCCCCCCCCCCCCCCCCAATAGACTTTCCAGACTTGAATATCCGGACTTCCTTCCATTTTAGGTCACTACGCCAGCGATATTCGCTGACATAATATACCTTGCTCGACGTGCGTGGCGCAATCCTCGCGCAGTGATACAACGGTGCGTTTTCGACCTTTTGCTGAGTAATATACTTTTTAGCTGATGATTAGTGCCCCGTACGACATGTACGACCGTGCACACCTGCTAAAGTAGTGTCTACCTTGACTGCCAACCACCAACTTGGCCCAATCCGTCGTAGCATATACCTTCGACCAATCCCGCTCGAAAATTTCCCCGCCATCCCTCCATTTAGCGTCGGCGCACTCATGATCTCTGCATTTTATGTCGGCGTGCTCACGTATCACTCTGGCTGTCGTATAACACCTGCCATGGGGTGTTTATGTGAGGGTTTGGAAGGAGCTGGGGCCGGCAAAGGTATAAACGACGTGGGTTCCGGGTATCAATATGGTGTTGTCGAGTTACCTCGATCCCAGCAATGTATGGAAAGCAGGACAGCCGTGCTCATTTTTGCATGTCACACATCCCTATTGGGCAATAGGACTTCGAACACCCTTAAGATACAATTCCAGTGCTGTACCCTAGAGCGTTAACATTGTCGGCATACAATAATACTAAGGTCTTATACCAAGAAATCTGTCTAATCGTTCTGCTCTAAACTGACAAATGGCTTCAATCCAAATCCTGGCCATCTGCAGTAAAGGTTACAAGAATGCTTGCGCTCGAACTCATCTACTATGCCCTCAATATTCCCGCCCCCAAAGACGTCATCTCCGTCATTTACGGACCTGTCCAAGAAAAAGGTCATTGAAATGAACGAATAGTATATGAAACACGGACGGATGAGTCAAGATCTGAGGGTCTGTTAGAAGTGTCAAACTCCCTAAATTTGTGTCAGTCTTAGTGAAATGGGGTGTTAAGGAGTGCGCATGGTAAATACCTTGATAATCCGAAACAAACGCCAAACCTTCAGTCTGCACATATTGAATGTGCTGTGTGAACGCAAGGAAAACGGCTAGATCATAGCCATATTGATCCTCATCGAGAGAAGGCACGTAGTCCATGTTGTGAATGAACTTGGTAAACTCCTGGTTGTCGTCAAACACGATGCGCTCTTTGAGAAGATAGACAGCTGAAACTGTTCCTGCCTTTGTGTTTGATTTATCTCCTGGTTTTGAGCTGGCACTGCGCTGTCCATACCCCAAAGCAACACCAGCATCGACGAAACGCACACAAGGAATCTCAAAGGGCGGAGGTGTTGGTGAAGTGCTGATATGGTGGTCAATGTAATCATAAGTGTAGTTGAGGAGCGACTTTGCCCAGTACATGACGATACTTTCTTTCAGGACATGTTTCAGCTCATCCACTGACGAATATCGCACGATCTTGAGTGATGCGGCAGCCTGACTCATTGGTGGGACCCTATAAAATGGTCGTTTAACAACCATGCCATGCTGAGAGCGTGATCCAAGACCGCTAGAGACAATGGGGGATAGAGTGAGCCACCCAGGATGAGCTGTTTTGAAAGCGCCAATTCCTATCATACTGTGGAGGGGAATATCAATCGTGAGTTGGCCGATATGCGAGTCTGAAATGTCAAGTTCAAATGTGCGGTATTTCGGTGTCTTCAGAATTTCAGTGAGCGAACGGGTTGGAATTGGATAATATTTGATATCTTTGTGGTGGCGGTCGAAGACTGTCAAGTTGTTATGAAGTTCATGTGTTGAAAATAACAGTGAATCACTCACCCTTACTCGATACATTTAGATTTGTGCTGCCTCCATACTTCAATGCCTCTCTCATAGAGTCATGGCCAGGGAGGCAAAGTGCATCCAAGCCTTTGGACAATAACGGTGCAGCTGCGGCCTTCTTGCGAGGAGGCGATACAGTGCTTGAGCGAGAATCACTCTCTGCTCGAACATGTGTCCGCTTGGCTGAGAGAGAAGGTGCCTGACGATCCTGTGCTGAGTCCGTCCCAGACTCCGTGCTGCTGGTACCTTCCCAGTCATTTGAGTTCGCACCTTCCAGCTCTTTCCCATCCTCAAAGTCCTCGATAGTGCTCCTGTTATCGAAGTCATTGATACCGGTGTTCCCGTCATCGAAGTCATTGACACTGTTCCCGTCATCGTGAGTCACAGACTGACGATGACGATGCTGATAGTAGTTAGTAGTTAGTATGAGTCATTAAGAAGCCGTTACTTACCTCTTCAATGCTTTCTAGCCATTCCTCATACTCACCCCACTGCACCGCCGGTACAATGACTGACAATGGAAACTGTTTGGATTTAAATGTGGGCGCTTTTTGCCCACGTCGAGAAGGGACTAAACATTGGGAGAAAAAGTAAGGGACGTTAGGCTGGTGGGTAGAGAGATCAACCCAAGCGGCATCCCAGACAGTGAACTCGTTGGTGTGCCATGGAAACCCACTTCCAAAAACAAAGAGTTTGGGAGTGACCGTGTCAAATGCAAGGGCAATGAGTCCAGGTGCGTCAATCCGGGCATCAATGTCCTTCTTGCCTTCACAGATGTTCTGCAAGGAATTCAGATCAGGACTACAAAAAAGCCAACGAACGAACCCCAATGTTTATGCCGCGCCCGGCTTTCCTCTGTGAGTTCCCCTCACGGACTGCTGAAATCTCCAAGGTGATAGTTTCCGCCGGAGGTGGAGCATACGAAAGCTTTGCCCACCGTTCACGCTCTGAGTTATATTGTGCATGGTGGAGAGAGTATCCTGCAGCGCCAGCAACCCTGTGCTGGCCCATGCTCTGTGAATGTTGCCAGGATGATGGCACCAGGATCTCTGGTCCTGGCGCGCTAGTCCGACTGATGCCACTGCCTGACGGTTGAGAGAATGCCAGTGGAACTACAGGGGGTGGATATATTGTAGCTAGTAAACAAGTCAATGTAAGTCAAACGGTTCTGAATGAGCACTATCCAACAAAAAAACTCACATTTCCTCTGCGCGTCATTCACACTTTGACGTATGATTTGAGGATCTGGAAGACGACTCATACCAAGCCTCTGCATGCTCTGGGAAGCGGGCCTCTGCATGCTCTGGGACATGCTCTGGGAAGCAGGCCTCTGCATGCTCTGGGTAAGTGGTGCACGCTGGCCTGAGACGTTTGAATAAATTTAATGTCATAATTAGTCAGTGTTGTACTCACCTGAAGGTCGGACCAATGATGAAATCTTCTGCCGATATCCTACGTAACATGTTTCACACACGAAGCGACCTGGCTGGCCAAGAATCATGTTAGCGACATAATGACATGGGTCATTCTTGACTATGCGCCGACGGCAAGTTGGTCTATCACAGATACAGTCTTCTTGGGCAACAGCATCCTCTGTGAATTGGGAGACAAGTTCCATGGTAAGGATCTAAGCGGTTGACTTGGATGGCACCAACTTACAGATACTTTATACTTCTAGTCCGTCTCCAATTCGTTGTGTGCATGTTTGACTTACTGGTATGTACCCTCTACTCTCCTATTTGATTTGTTGTGTGCATGTTTGATCTGCAGGATTTATTGCCAATTAGGGGAGTGGGCAATCCAGCAGTGCACCGCAGTGGCACCTGAGCATCTGACTGGTCTGGTAACTGTCCTGCAGGATATGTTACGGTGGATTCATCCCGGAGAACAGGTATGTCACTCAGCTACTACCTTCGTCCCGCAGTTTGCGATTCTGACTTGGAATGGCCCGAGTCAGGGTCCTGCAGGATTCATTTCCGATTGCAATCACCACATAATGGCCTCCTTGGAAATTCACTCGTTATTTCCTGCAGACTGCCTGCGTCCATCCCTGAGTCAGCTGAGTATCTATTGGACTGAAACTCTGCGTGAGTCGCCCGAGTAACTCCATTTGTTCTTCTCGTTCTTCATAATACTTATCTATCAGACAGAAACTCTGCCTGAGTTGCCCGAGTCACGGTAACTCCATTCGTTTTTATCCGAGACTCTATCCGACTCGGAATCGCACAATCCTAGTGCACTTAAAGAGCCTCAATGCTATGGAACTCGCTTGTCTACACTCTGAACATCCTTGCATGCCTAACCAATGGAAGCCGACTCGTACGTGGACTTTTTTTCAGTGATGTCAGTCTAACTAACATTGTGCTGGTAGCACCTCTTGAGGAAATTACACCTCACATCCTGCGCTTGTGGAAAGCCCGTCAGACTGACAAGATGATCGTTGAAAACTTGCGGAAGGTTATTGATACATCCCGCTATGGAATAGGGTCAGTTGAATATTACTAATTGTTATTGTATCCTGACAGTCTGCGCGCACAGTATTACAAAGTTCAAGGAGATACGTAATGCAATGGGTCTTCAGCGTACTCGGCAGCAGAACCACTCTATCGAGTCCATCCGTGACACTATGGTGGACCTCCGCGAGGCATATCCAAACGCTGGTGCACGAGAAATGGTCTCACTGCTCTTTCACGAGAAGGATATGAGTGTATCACGGTATTTGATTTGTTTCTTACTGACCTGCAGTGAATTTGACCAGAAAATCACAGGAACGTGGTCATTTCATACTTTGCTGCATATGAGGCGGGCCTGGTGCGTCAGAGGAAAGCCCGTCGGCTTCAGCGCAGACGATTCTGGGCTGCTGGTGTGAACGACCTGTTCACTGTTGATCAGCATGACAAATGGCTTCGGTTTGGTCTTGGACTCCACACAGGAATAGAGCCATTCTCTGGCCGTATTATGTGGATACGGGTCTGGCACTCGAACCGCAACCCTCAACTCATACTCTCGTACTATCTCAACACGATCGAAAAGCTAGGTCGTAAGTTTATTTAAACTGATACCCATTGTGCCATTTCACTCAGCGGTTTATGACAGACATTCCGATGATCACGCAAAGCGACCCAGGATCTGAGAATTACGGAATCGCTAATGCGCACACAATGCTGCGCCAAATGTATGATTCATCGCTGCATGGCACATTGCAACACCGGTGGATGCGCACCAAAAAGAACGTTATGCCCAAAATTGCCTGGTCCCAGTTGCGCCGGCGTTTTACTCCTGGTTTTGAATCACTATTGGACGAAGGCGTGGTGAGCGGTTGGTATGACATTGACAATGTGCTTCAGGTCATGGTGTTTAGATGGGTGTTCATCCCATGGCTGCAGTGTGAATTAGACAGGTACCAAGACCGTGTTAACAACACCGCAAAGAGACGGGACCGTAACAAGGTATTTTTTTTGGCATGCCGTTCATGCACACCACCCTCACATTCCAAATGACTAGGTTCTACCTCATGGTGTGCCGAACCTAATCTATGACTCCCCTGAAGACTTCGGGGCGATGGATTTTAAGGTGAGTTTCATTCTTCCTATTAACACATCCTCATACTAATACACACTAGGTAACCGTTGATCAGGATGGCATAGATCATGTACGGTGCACATATATCAAATCCAATCATCCCGTATTCGACTTGGTGCCTCAACCCCTCGATCATTATATTCAACATCATTATGATGACCTTGGTCGGCCTCCAGTCACCCGCCAATCAGCTTGGCGCATCTACTTAGATTTGCTTCAGTCTATCCAACTCGCCGAACAGGTGCCGCCGCCAATAGTTTATGGTGATTTTGACGAAGACAACTTGCCGCTCCTTGAACATCAGAGGGAGTTGTTATGTGCTGATGACACTTACATGGGTGGTGTACATGGAGGACTAGGTCTTGGTATGTCTTTGGTATGTTTGAACGAGCCTTTTCTAATTGATCTGTTTCCAACTAGACGCATCTGACCATCGCCGATTGGATTCACTCATAGAGGAGGATGAACCGGACGCATCTTTACTACCTAATGAACAAGTTACTGAAGAGGATGGTTTATTTGCTTGGTTTTCCGACGAGGAGGAGGATGAAACACACGAGTGGTAGTTATTGTAGCAATGACAGTCTATTATCAATTTATCTTGCACGCAGCACTACACTAGCTCCACCATGATACATATATTATTCAAACGAAGCCCTCGCGGTGCACGGAGTCCCAATCTCGCACCCACCCGCTATGGTAATTGTCACAGTGACAAGGTGAGCACGGCTGTCCTGCTTTCCATAGCAATGAGGGCTGCAGCTAGGACCTGAGCTCCTTCGTCATCAAAAAGTTCTGCCTCGTCTTCGTTGAGAAGCAGGTACTGGATTGCAAGATCATCCATCAAGGACTGGACTAAATTTAATGACTGAGCGCACGGGAGATTATTGTAGTATAGATTAAAATATTACGGCTACTGTAAATGTTTTTGAGACTCCGAAATATTCTATGCTGGATTATTTTGCCCACGGGAAGTCATCCATTATACCACATGATGGGCATATTCTGTAGTGCATAGATAATCGATTCCAAGTCCCATGATCTTGCATCATCACCACTGCTGTCGTCATCGGGCTCTTGATAGTCATCCCAATCCACAGTCGTAATCACTTCCCTAAAGCCTTGTACCCGATCAGCCTGTAGATATCTGCACCCTGCGAGTCGGAGGGTGTGTATGCCGACACCATGTTTGGCTCGCATTTTCATAATATCCTGAAGCGTCTCTTCGATAATCTTCAGTGCAGCGATTCAGCCTCCAAGCCGGATGCCCTTCATATGAGTGGCTTCCACGTACGAGAGGCAGGCGGACCCAACGTACCAGAAATCTCTCTCTGGAAGTTCAAACCCGGACAAAAAGAGTGTTTGAATCCTGTCATGCGTGACCATCCGACATATATCGAATATGATGCTCGGGTGGGGTCCTTCGAGTATTTCATCGTCGTAAAATTGAATCGGTAGTCATATGTCGCCGTCGGGGATCCCACGAATCTGCAGGATTCATCGCTGTCAACGTACTGAACTGGACACAGAAAGAATTCTGCGGATAGCAGATGGCACGCATGGACCGATTGACAGATCTAGATCCATCAACATGCATGTCCATGACCGAAAACAGATGAGAAATGTCTTGACGGCCTCCAGTATCTTTGAGACTTAGAGAGATCTTGGTGTCGACAGGAAGGACTAGTTGCGCGAAGAGAGACACCACATCTCGGATCGAGGGGTTACCTAGCGCTATGATTTTCAACCGAGTGAGTGGCACTTTCTCGAGGAGCCTCGTTTCCTCGGGTTTAATGAGCAGCCGCTCAAACGCAAGGTGATCTAAGGTATGCATACGTCTCAGACAGGAGCTGCGACAGGGTAGGAAAGGATTCTTTTTCTGTTTCTCTGACAGATAGAGTTCGAAGCCGGCTGAAAATATGCGCGGTCCAGCTCATGTTGAAACTCATGGGTTCAACACTCCAAAGTCGAGGTGCTTGTCCTTGAAATATGATGTTGGATATAAGGTTCGTTATGGGGATGCTTTTCTTCGAAGTATGTGAAGATAATTGGAGAATCTCGATCAGAAGGCGAACTATGGGGACTTGATCATTCCTGCGAGAGCGAAGGACGCGCTTGGCCTCAAACGCAGCAAGTTCTTCGTCGGTGTCAGTGGTTGCATTGCGCTTCTAGACGTAATATCGGTCATAGAATATGAAAGTGTTCCAACGGAGGACCTGTAGGGCGGAGTCGTCAATTGAGTGCAGACGAAACCTCAGTCGGCTGCAAGTATTACCTTTCGTGGTTTGAGATGCAGGTTTCACAAATCAGTGTTTGCTACGGATTTGAGCGAGGATTCTGGTATAACGGATCCATATCAAATAGATATTCTCAGTCGTAACGCGCGATGACGCAAACATCTGCAGAGGTTAGAGTGACGTCTGTAGAAGGGACTTAAATAGACGAGAAAGCACTTGTAACTGAGACCGTAGTGGAACGAAGATGTGGCTGTGGACCCAAGGCAACAAAAGATTCAGCAGTCACAATTATATAGATGAACAATGTAAAGTCAGAAGATAACGAAACAGGATAACGAAAAGCCTACGTGTGACATTGTTCTGTCAGTGGACTCCTCCGTGGGTGCTTGCTCCAGCCGAATTCCGAATAGATCTAAGTAAGAGTAGTAATCAGAGTCTCGTTATATGATAGAATCATTGGAACAACTGTCGAAGTTCCTTCTAATGGTCTGACTGGGGGGGATTGGCCCGGATTCCAACAGAACATATCGTTCACACACACACATGTTCGAAACTACTAGCTCCTCAAAGCAGCACCGTTTTAAATGCTACCATGCCACTGAGATTGGATCAAAACGCAAGCATGAATAGCTAGACGAGGGCTTACGCGTATACGAACAGGTATCATGTGCATCTTGCCAATTCGCACTGATGTTATTGGAAATGGGAATAGTGAACATCAACGCTGGTATACAACTTGAAGTTTCATATGCGATATAAGTTATAACTGAACTGTCGAGTTGTTTTATCCTTGTTGTTCTGGCAGGCGTGTGGAATGAAGGCCTAATGCTGGAATATAAAATACTTTTAGCATGAGGCTGCTGGCAGTGTTGCCACTGCCAAGCTACTTGATGGCGCTAACTCAACTGATTTAGTAAGTACTAGTCGAGCGTCTTATGTATGTTATGGCAACTTACAACCGTGACGCTCTGTGAACTTACGTTCAACTACTGCTAGTATTACTACTACCATGCACACGAACCAACGACCGCCTAAGACAGCATGAACAACTTACTCACCCATAGGGCCATTACTCCCCGGGTGTGATGCCCAATCACATCTGTTCAAAGACTAAGTTTGGTATGTTCCCATGAATGTAAGATAGACATCTTGTCGTCGTCCTCAGCCTGATTTATGCTCCCTCAGACTGAAAGGCGGCGTGGCTATGTCTATCAAGAGATAACAATAGTAAGCACTTAGACTGAGGTTGGATAGTGCGCAGCTGATAAGGCTTCACATTCTCTAGGCTATTATAAACGTTCACCACGACGACATACCGTGCGACGGCAGTGAATAATCTAGCCAAAATGTAACAGCTACACTTTGAGTCATCAGTCTTGAATTCGGGTGTGATGGCTATTCGTTGACAACTAACTATTGAGAACATCGATTTGTGAAATCAACAGAAAACGTAGGCAGACTCGGTACCATCTCGTACAATCTAGTTCCGAATCTTGGTGCACCGGACGAGGGATGAACACAGTCCCCACGATTCGGAGGCAATCGCAAGGCAGCTTGAGGAAATTCCGTGCCTTATCATAAGCCACTTCAACATCCCTCGTCCTTTCGAATTCTCCATTCCATCTGCACAGTGTCATGTCGGAAGAAGCTGCCGCTGGTCTCCGCTGGAACAACAATGTATCTGGTTCGTCAGCTCCTTTACCTGATTTGTCGAATCATCGTGCTGAACATCGATTGCAGTAGCAGCCATTGCCTTGATATCCTATGAGTACCGTTAGTAGCCTTGGTGAACCTTGTAGTCTCGCTAAGCGAAAGATCATCTAGTTATTCTGTTGGACAGGGAGGTAAGAAAGGGCTTCTCTTCTGTCGGTCGAGTGCTGATGGTTATGATTATCGGCGTAGGTTGAGTATGTCTGGGTCAGTGTCCAATCCCTTATCTGAATGATAAGCCTAACCCAAAGACCGACTGAATCTCCAGAGAAGGCCGTGGTCGTTGATGTCATGCCTGTACCTTGCTGTGAGTTTCGCCCTACCAAATTGTTTTATCAAATGTATGATGTTTTTTTGCTAGGTTCGATATTTGGGACTTTTCCTTGCAATGTACGTCGCTGTGGTCGTCCCTTCACTCTGCATACATCATGTTGACAAGTACTCACGCTAGGGTGTGCGCCTGCTGTATGTGACACTAGCCCATATCACCTCGAGCCATCATTAACTGACTTGCGCTAGGGGGAGGTCTGTTGTATATGCCTGAATCAGTAAGTATATCAGTCTTTCATCATTCAAGAGCTTTAGCTTAAAACATTTTTAGCCGTACGTCCCCAGTTCATTTTACAGCTAACCAAGTCTCGACGGCTATTCTCTTATCTAGCTGTACGTATACCATTTCAACCTGAAGTCCATTCGCTCATCATGCAATTGGAACAGGTTACGATATTATCGTTCTGATTGAATGGGGGTTTTCAGTGTATTTTTGCTTTGCGGAAGGTAAGGTATACATCCTTGCATCTCGCTACACGTACCAATCTCGTATCCACAGTCATTCTCATTTGGCGTCTTTACGCCATATGCAACCAATCCAAGCTCGTACTTTATGTTCTAGTGGGATTATTCATACCTATCGTCGCCCTCTCGATAGGAATAGACATCTTTTTGTATAGTCGGCGCGATGTGTTCTCTGGTGATGTTTTACCCTGATCGAATTGGTTGCAAGCTGACCCCACTTCATTCCGTAGTGCAAGAGATAATAACTCCTAACGCCACCTACTGCACGATGCATTTTAAAATTGGGCCCATGCCTGCGATCTATACTTCCATCCCCATCGTGTGCTATGATATCTTACTGGTCATTATGGCGGTTGCCACCCTCGTGAAACACCTTAGAGAACAGAGGAAGATCAAAATGAGGCCTAATACCTACATGGTGATGATTGTCCGTTATCATATCATGTACTTTGCCCTGTAAGTTTCGCTTCGTCTGTTGTGTTCTGAAAGCATTAATCAGATCTTGCTAGGAATCTGACAAACCAAATCTTATTGGTAGTATTATGGGTTGGCATGCCGGTATGATGCTTGTGAGTTATGCAGATATCAGTTAATGTATGCATTCGCAGACACCGGCGATGAGTCTCTCAGAGCTCTTCAACGGTACAGCGCCATTTATTCTCGCGCCCCGTCTCATCATCAGCATTTGGGATACGCATGCCAATGACGAGTGCGTACATGTCAGCACAACATTTGCCGATTGTATATGTTGGACTTCGCCACCGGACTTCGAGCAGCACGAGATGGATCTTTGCGTCGGGCATCCTGACTCCACAATCAGCATCGAGAAAGAAGAGGTCGAGGTAGGGACTCCGTAGCGTGAGATCACACTAATATATGTATTTATGAATGAATTACTTACAACGATCACCTATGGTTATAAGGAGTTCATGCTTGCTTTTGTCCTAGAATATAACCTTGCAAAATGTACCGACTCCATCCGCCTTGGTTATTTGAGTTTCAGTCAATGCTACACAGTGACGTCGTAAACCAACGATGAGCTCTTTTATCATTTGCTGGCCATCTCGCACAAGAGCCTGATACAACGAGCAAATTAAAGACCTACAATGGTACAGGTGACTCAGCACGGGAGAGCGCGAGTGCCACCACTATAAGGCGTGATTATGGCTGACTGAAATACTTTCTGACGACATATGATTTTGTCGACTAGCTCAGTTGATTAGAGCGTCGTGCTAATAATGCGAAGGACTCGATCCTCACGTTGGCCATGACTTTTGCTCACCTTCACTAAACTTGAATCCACGAACCAAATCCTACCATGATGATCCCCGTCCGACATACAATTATACTTACTCTCTAACAATCTTACAAATCCCAAAAATCATCAAACATCTCATCGTTCCTTCGGCTTAAAAGTCCAAATCTCCCTAACAGTCTTCCCCGCCCTCTTACACATGACTGCACACACCCCCTTCTTATAAAGCACCTTCCAAACGCTCTCGCACCGCTCACTCAGATCCCGTACCCACGCCCCGCTCTGCGTCACAAACACCCGTACCCGGCCGTCGTTCCCGCCTGTTATGAGGAAGTTGGCGTCGAATTGGAGAGAGGTGACGCTGCTGTCGTGTGCGGCGAGACGTTGGAGGGCGCTGAAGGAGCGGAGGGAGAAGGTGATGGCGCGGCCGTCGGAACCGCCTGTGGCGAGGAGGCTGGTGCTCGTGCTGAGTTGGAGTTGGCAGACTAGGGCAGTGTGGCCTGTGAGTTGGGCAACGCAGTTTCTATGTGATAAGTGTGGGAGTGTGGGAGGGTAAGGGAGGGATGGGTACACACCCTGTGATTGCGTCCCATACTCTGACGATGGTGTCCATTCCTCCGGAAGCGACGAGGTTGCCGTCGATTGCGATGGAGTAGATTTGTGGCCTAGCAGGACTCGTAGGCATTCACCGGTATCGACGTCCCATATCTCGAAGACGTCGAAATCATGTCCTCGTTCTGGAAATAACACTGACTCGACATGTGGTGTCGTAACTACCACCGACGACCTTGTTCCCACATACGTCGAGACATCTTACGCTCGCAGTGTGGCCATGAAGTACGCAGAGCATGACTCCCTTCTGTATGTTCCACACCCGAAGAGTAGAGTCTCGAGAGCCTGTCACTGCGATCGGACGGTTGTGCAGTACCCGAGGGCATCTGACAGTGCCAGTATGCCCGCGAAGTACGTAAATGCAATGCCTAAGCGCCCATAAGCCCCAGAGCCAAAAAAGACGAGCACGGAAACATACCCAGATCTAGCGTCCCAAACACGTAGCGTCTTGTCGCAACTAGCACTGACGATGATAGAGCTTGGTTGGCCCCACCCTTCGCTTGTACAGCAAATATCGCTGGGCTTTGAGGAGTCGCCTCCGACGCTCGCTGGGCGTCGCATTCGCCTGGGTCTGTCGATGCCGAGTGCGGTTTTGAGGGCTGCGGGTACGACTGGATCGACTGGATCGTCTGGGTAGCCGTCTTCATCTAGCTCTCCGCGACCCCAATAGCCGCCGCGGCAGACGAGATGGACTGCCCAGACGCCCAGTTCGTGTCCCATGAGTGTTCGGCTGAGTACGCCTGTGATCGCGCTGAAGATGTGGATCTTGGAGTTTGCGAGGCCGACTACTACCCATTCTGTGTCGAGGGCGACCGAGGTGGTGACGCCGCTGTCGGGTGTGGGGTTTGGCATGCGGTGTGCGCGGAGGAGGTTGCCGCCCTTTCTCAGATTGAGCACTGTAGTTTATTAGTGACGACGACACGCGGGGTAAGAAACGACGTACTTGTACCATAAGCACGCCTGAAATATTCTTGATGAGAAAACTGAGTTCTTGGATGTAAAAGTTCATCGGAGGAGTATGGGCCCCCGGAGGTATGTTCTTGCCGTTTTCCGTATCTGCTCTGAAGCTGTACGTATCGCACAAGACCTTCCAGAGCCAGTCATCTGCGACGAGGTTGTGCCAGCGTCTGCAGACCTGGCCTGCGCGTGCGAGAGTGCGGGGGTCGTCGACATACGCTAGGATGTGGAATGCGAATTCTGCGACATCGCGTTTGAGTACGAGGGTCATTGTTTGCGAGATAAAGCGGAGTTCTGCTGGGGAACATTCACTGCGTTCTGGGTGAAAGTGGATGCTGTAGATAGACTTTCCATATGTGTGCAAATGTCACGTGTATGTTCAGCGCTAGACAAGTCAGACAAGACCAGTGAAAAAAGTCAAATTACTCCTGACACTCTTTGTAGCTCCGGGGAAAGACGTTATTATCATTTCCTATCATTTCGGATATGGTTCGAGTACTTATTTGAATTGATGCCAGGCAGACATACGTTAAGTTTCACATATCGTCCTGGAGGTATTCTTTTGTTTGGTTCGAGTACAGTATTGCGACCCCCGTAGCCGAAAGGGTCAGACATACTAAATACTGTAGGTGACAAACAATCATAACGTCTGCCAATACTTGCGTGTGTGAGTACATTCGAGAGGTATCCATGAATCGCAATCTACTTGCGACGAGTCAACTTCTGTCTGAGAGAAGTAAATACGCTGACGGTGCGAATGCGCATGAAATATGTAAACCAGAAAACAGCGACAATCTACAGATTGTATGTGAGCACAAAATCCAAACAACATCCGGCAGTGACTCACATTAAACGCGACGAATCCAAAGACGATGCCCAGGTTGCGCCAGTGATTACTGTATTTAATGTTGAACCTCGAGTATATGAACTGGTCAGCGGTCTTGGCGGGACAATATTGGCAGCCCTCTGCAGCTTCGGGGTTCGTGAGGTAACCGCCGGCGAATTCTATGAAGGGACCCATATATTTGCCGCACGTCAAACCCTTCGGTGGGTTGACGGAGACGAGTTCAGTGGAAGAGCAGCTGATCGATTCCCCGCCAATAGCTACGAGGACTAAGATGAATGACTATCCAGCAAAAAATCATTCACACAAACCTTGGCCAAGGAGTCCCTCGATGATGTATGTGAAAGGAGAGACCCTGTACATCCATTTCCACCAATTGAGCTCGTTGAATGGCTGGACCACGCCATCACTGATGGACCATCAGCTGACGTAGCGTGGTTCAAAGGATGCATCTCACAAGATCATGACAAAGATAACCAGAGTTGTGAAGTACATGGATGCAACTGGAATGGTTGGTGCCATGGACGCGATGCCATGTCCAAACGTAGTATAGTACAACGGGAAGGCGACAGAGAGCATGAGGAACGTGTAGCCTGCTCGGTCAGTGGGGTATCCGACGGTCCAGTAACAACAGAAAAAGAACATCGCCGAACTTGTCATGTTCCAAGGAAGCTCAGCAACAAGCTGTGACATGATGAGAGCGGTCCAGTGATACATTCTACTATGACGTTCACGGATTTCGTATACTGTGCGGATGTCAATGTAGACGGCCATGAGCTGATGGACAAGGGAAATACTGAGCACGAGGCCGAGAAAAATTGACTAAAGAGCGTGAAAATGGGATTAAGCGAGGAACCCTGATGAATGTACTTACAAACAACTTGTTCTGGGTGCCCTGCAAAGAGTCATCTGCCTGGAAGAATGTGAAGCCCACAAGGAGACCGCCAACAATGTTGAGCACAAACTTGGCGCGGATATACGTAGGGTTGCGCCAGTATGCTTGAAAGTTTCGTTGGGTGAGCGCAGCGAACTGGTGCAACCATGAGGTGGCAAAGACAGGATACCGGGTGCTAAGCTGTTGTGGGCGAGTACGACCATGTTCATGCATCTTTTCGATCTGAACTTGGAGCTGCATTGCTTCTGAGGAATGCCTCCATACATCGTACCAATCAGTGGTGGAGACTGCAGTTGCTCCAGCACCGATTACGTCAAGCATGTATTCCGCCCTTAAACACACTGGTAAGCACCAGACCTGGTTTGACTACCCTTACTTACGGGTTGACGTCGGAACCGCAGCGGGGAGCACCATTACACTCAAAGTAATTCAGAATAATCGACGAGTTCTCGCCAATGTCGCCAAAGTAGACGGTCTGTCCACCCTTGCAAAGGAGCAGCAATTTATCAAAGACCTGGAAAAGCTCCGCTGAAGGTTGATGAATCCTGGTACAACTCATAAGCGGTGAAAAACCCTCAAGTAGAAACAACACTCACGTGCAGAGAATGGCCTGACCATGGTCAGCAAGCTCACGAAGAAACTGCACAATAGCCCAGGCAGATTGCGAGTCGAGACCAGACGTGGGCTCATCCAAGAAGAGTAGAAGTTGGGGCTGTTAGGCACTTAGCAAAACTTCAACTTGGAGGGTCAACGGGCTACCTTGGCAGAGAGCTCCACTGCGATGGTGGTACGTTTACGGTGCTCAACTCCCAGAGAGCCGACAATAGCGTCGGCGTACTCGTCTAAGCCACACATTTGAAGGCACTTGTCAACGCTGCATTGGAAAGTTAAGTTGGGATCGATCATGCACACAAAACACACTCACTATGCTTCCTTTTCGACGAGGGGAACTGACTGGGGCTGGCGAAGATTAGCAGAGAAAAGAAGTGCTTCACGAACAGTCGCTTCGGGAAGATGAGTGTCGAGTTGTTGGCAGAAACCACTGAATATGACAGTCAGGTAAGATCGGCGAAATTAAGACGATACTTACGTCTGAGCCTGGAAGTCTACGGGGAGCGGTTGGCCGTTAACGAATCGGTCACCACTTACTACACCGGCACCGACGCGTTGTGCAAGAACATTCAAGAGCGTTGTCTACAAGCATACAAGTAAATGGTATGCGCGACTGGTATTATAGGAAGGTATACCTTTCCAGCGCCAGATTCACCCATCAACGCGGTAAGCTTCCCAGGGGCAACAAAGCCTGAGACATCGTCGAGAAGGCGTTTCATCCCTCCCTCAATGGGGACTTCATACTGCAGGCGCTGCCACGTGAAGAGGTCCGTAACCATGTTGTTCTTCTCGAGATTGTCGAAAGCGGACGGATCAACTACATCGGAGTGGGATCTAGAACAAAACTCTGCATCTGCCTTTTCCTCGTCATGGGCCTTAGCGTTCTCATCGGCACCAGAACCTTGCTTGAAGAGAACGACAGTGCTATCAGAAGCAGATGAAGTATTGAATTCTGTGGCAACTAAGAGAACGACCAACAACCCAAGGTAGAAGGCACTAAGGACACCAAAGTTCTGCGGTGGTGTCATGAGCTATTCGCAAAGTATAGTGTGACCGGCCTACCCTCCAAAGTTGACTGTACCAAAATCATATGTCAATCTGGCATAAATATTGCCATCAACGAGAAGTTGCCCGGGCTGCGATCCGACTGTTATACAAACCTGATTTGTAAGCGAAACATTCTCATAGCCAGGCCCCTGAGGAACGAGAGTGGAGCAAACTCCATCGAGTGTATGGAACTCGTTCACGACAAGTGCACCAAACCCCCACCACAAAGGCTAAGACATCGATTTTGATATTAGATATTAAGCGAAGGAAGTATCTTACGAGGGATGAGATGACGCACGTTCAACCACATGATCCACCGCAAACCCGTTGGAGCAGTCGGCCAAGGAATTGTGTACCCACCATTGAACGATATCAAAAGAATGAAGATACCACAAACAGTCATTGCGTTAGGACGAGATTTGAAGCTAGCAGCGATAGCTCTGAAGAGTGACTTCATGATTTGCGACATCAAGAAGATAAAAAGGTAAAATATGCTGTTGTGCATCAGGGTAAGTGTTAAAACCAAAAACAAACAACAGGGAACTTACAAAAACTGTGCGGCAGAACGCTGCAACCCAACCATGAAGTAAAGAATCGCAGCGAAACTAGTTGGACGACTAAAGTGATTGGAATATCGACGAGAGTATGCGCGAGGCTTTGAATAAAAGGGTAGTGTAATGCGGCTTTCTGGTGGCGAAGCACGATTGGACGCTGGAGGAAAAGCGCAGGGACTTCTGCAACAGATGTAATAGCATTGAAGAATAGGGAGCTGAAAGAGCCGTGAGGCACAATTTGGATCACGACAAGGGAAGAAACTTACAAGAACAGAAGACCACCACGAGAGAAATAGGCCGAGGTGTCATTTGACACATTCAAAAGACGGTGCCCAAAATTATCGCTTGGAAGATTTGGGAACTATCACCTAGTGTCACTGAGGGTTGGATAAAGAATGAATGTCACCTACGCCAGTTGTACAAAGAGCTCTAACTTATGACCGACAATAACTTGCATTCGGCGCTTTATGGCCGCCGTGGCTTGCTGGGAGATGGAAGTCATGTACACAGTAGATGTGGTAGCATGTTCAGCGGCCACGCTGGACAGATACGCCTGTTTGTGTTCGTGATTTCTAACACGTTGCTCCCGGTACTGTTCGATCATTTTCTGATTTTGACGACCAAGGTCGGAAGCTTTGAAATGACTAGCAAGGTCCTCCGACGTCCGCGGGACAAAGCTCTCATATTCAGAGCGGATTTTCCTCCCCTTCGCGTCCGTAACTGATAACAATGATTATGAGGCAATCTAAGAGAACCCGAATGCCCCACCTGCAACCAAGAAATCGGGGGTTGTCTGTTTGTATTGGGGTTCGAAGCCCATATCGATGAAATAACCTTTGGCCGATTTTGCCGAACCAAAATAGGCCATCTTGCCTTCCGCAATAACACAGACCTTGTCAAACAAATCATATAACTGCTCGCCCGCTTGATAGAGAGAGACGATCGTCGTTGTGCGTTTGATATCCGTGATGAAACGCAATGTGCGGACAAACTCAAGGGCAGTCGAGGAGTCTAATCCACGAGTGGAACTGGAGGAGAAACAAGTCAGAAAATTACCATCGTAAATGACAACACCTTACTTATCCCATGCACCAAGTGGGCCTGCAGAGCCTAAAGTTTCTGCAATAGAAACTCGCTTTCTCTCGCCACCGGAAACACCCTGAATCTGAGCATTACCAACCAAGGTGTTTTTCGAACGGTGGAGACCAAGGACTTTCATTAGCATCGTGGCGGTATCCTCGACATAGTCTTCGCGAGTCTTCGCGAGAAGACGCGTTGCGGGAGTACGGTTTCTAACAGCGAAAGAGAGCGTTTGGTTGACGGTCAGGGTCGGGAAGTGGATATCATCCTCCGGACAATAAGTGACATCGCCACGGAAGGAATCATGAATCTCCTTTGGGGTGAATGAATCATAGAAAACTTGACCTTCCACAGCATGATACTCCTCACGTTGGTTAGTGAGTGTCTTGAGGAAAGTGGAACACCCGGAGCCGGGTCGGCCAAGGACCACTATACGGAGTGTCAATACTGGAGGTTGGGGAAGGATGTGTGCCTACACAACATTTCGCCAGGAGTGACCACACCCTCAAATCCGGACAAAATGTCTCTAATTGTGGGATGGAGAATTCCCCTGATCTTGCGTAGAAACGTCGAGGGATGGAAAGGTGAGCCCACGGTGGGCTGGAGCGAAGTACGAGAACCTGAACCAATGACACGCAAGTCCTTAAACATGACACCTAGTTGGCGATCCTTGATTCCTTCAAGTTGACGGCTGAGGGAGAGATAATAATATTTCGAATTAGACAGTTTATGCAAATCACCACAAAACACTTGCCGTTTCGTGCGGTCTCTGAGTACTTGCTCAAAATTAGAGGCTTGCTCACTTTTTACGGCGATGGATACATCTGACGATTTCTTAAGGAGTGAGGGCGAAGATGCTTCCGAATCCAGGTCCCGAGGCAGGATGCGGACTGGAGTAGCAACTTGGCTGGCTGAGGAATCAACCAGTCTATCCATAAAGACAAATTGTCTTCTTTGAAGGAGAGCCATAATGTGGACTAGGGGCCCTAAGCTTAGCGAGCAGAAAGAGAGGAGGATGGTTGGAGGTTTCAGCAGCTTAGTCAGCAACTGCTAGAGCTATTCGAGTGTAGCCAACATCGATTAATCATCATTCAAGTATTCACCTTTAAAGTTGCAAGCCTTCGCTCCTCTCGGCCCTGTTCAACGGTATTATGAGCAACAGCAACAACTTAGAGAAGCGCAAAGGTTACCCACATGATTGACAGTCTTTTATAGCACACAATCCCACCGACCATATGCTACTCAACGGCTGACTAGTGTTGGTGGTGACTCGAAGCGTGCCAATCTCGGGTGACATAGGCTGGACGTACCTGTTGGCGTTCCGCTACGGACTTAACATGGTGGCAATTCCAAAATAGAGGCCACCTTTTGGCCACCTATTACAATAAATATTGTGCTATCAGGTACATAGTAAGGGACAAAACGTAGTATTGAACTTACTAAGCTCTTCGAATTCCAGTGAGCATTATGTATTCAGACGCATCAAGTATGCTTCCATCATGAAAGGCTTGCGAACCGACACCAAGTCCACGTGCACGTAGGCCTCAAATAGAACCAATCCCTGTTCGCAGAGCGTAGAACAAATGTTAGCTCCTTCTCTACCAACAGATAATATATCAATGTATATCAGCTCCCAAGCCTGTTGGTTCCGCTTCTTTGGTGGCATGGCAATACTGGTCTGGACTCGCTATTACAAGGCAACCGTTCGAGTGCCAGTTCGGCTGGGATTCGGAAGAGCGATCGAGGAGGCGAAGACGCAACTTGTTGGGACATCAATATTTTGAGGTCCGTGAGTGGCAAGAGGGACGTCCACTTCTTGCCCCCAAAATCCACGATCGACCGGGCCGTTCGTGTCGGAGCGGGGCATAGATGTCGTCAATGTGAGATGAACACGGGGCGAACGCGTGGAGACTTGACTAAACTCCTGCGGATCGCCTCCAGCTTTTTGGTGGTTTCCCTCGTGACAACTCACTTGCCTTCGGAGATGGAAGCCAGAGATCGACCACGCCTTCGGCACTAGCGAGAGACCCCCAATTCGCATCATCAAGGCTAGGCAGATATATCGGGAGCAATGCAGCCATTGAGCTATGCGGACTGGACAGCTATCGTACCGACTTGGTTTGATTTTGGCCAACTACTACGCCATACACGGCGGTAGAGAAATTTGAAGGAGCTGAAGTGGGCAGTCAGTCCTACTTCTTCGACATGCTGTACCTGGAATTCTGGACAATTGGTTGCACCCTCCATCGTTTCTCCGTTATTTTCACCCCCCGCGGAGACACCGGTCCACCAAGGCTAGTAGTCCAGAAGCTAATTATAATGAAGCATTTTACGAACGCGCGAATCGCAATGAAAAAGAACCATACTGAATGTCGGAGATTCTTTGCCGGCATTGTAATGGTCACGTGTTACGATGCCCAGCAAAATCATTGTGATCTGATTACGAGCTGAATTAAGATGCTTTAGGCGGAGTCTCAATATCATCCTGATGCAGATGACGACTCATACGATGCCTAAGGCCTAATAGCCTGGACGTGCACCAACCCACCCAACAATTCTGGCTCTGTACCTCGCTTCGTTTCCGATTCTTTTGCCGTTTCTCATTTATACTCTTTATTTTAAACGACATCCTTGATTCAACTGTCTTATCACTTTCATTCGGCTGATTCTGAATCGCCTTTACACCAAATCGCATACCGACAATTTCCGTTCGTCTGAATCAATTCACTCCCGCTATCTATCTGTGAGTCTACAGTCAGTCTGAACGAGGCTCTTTCCCATCAAAAGCTTATTGCATCTGCACTCAACAGGTTTTCCAAGCATCTTATATTATACTCCAACGAAACATATCTTGGTACGTACTCCATTACTAACAGCATTTCACTTTAACAATCTATTAAACCATCAGCTTGTTCATCGCTTGTTTGCAACTCGATATCAATGCCCAAGTCAAACCAGCGGGCATCAGAACTCACGATGTGTGATCGATGTGGGGCGAATGTTCGTGCACGTGGGTTAGGATCGCATTCAAAGTCTTGTGCGAAGAAAGAAAAGGAACGACTGGAGGATGAGGAGTTTGCTGCCATCGTTCGGAAAGCCAAGAAGAAAGGTAAGTGCTCAAACGAGTCGTCTTTCAATGATGCACTCAATAGATAGTTGACATTTGCCATACAGAACTTCGAAGGCAGCGACGCGATATTCGCAATAATCTACAATGTTTGGAGGATGCGCAATCTTCCACTGCAGGTGAGCCCTTATGTTTCAATGATAGTACTATGTTTTTAATTGTTCTCATTGCAATACAGTGAGCGCTACCGCGATCTGGGCAGATCCAGATCCAGATGTTGGTATGTTCAATTTAATTAGATTGATATTATACTGACTGACAATGTCAGAGATGCAAGGGTCATCGCCTCGACAATACCCACCAGTGGACCATGATGCAGCCTTACCTGACTTTCATGTGCCCGATCCTGGTCCCAGCGAGTTCGATCCTGGTCCCAATGAGCCCGATCCTGAGCTCAATGATATCAAAGTCGAGTATCATCCCCACAGTCAAATTCCTTCCACCGTACATCACTTCTCTGAGTTCACCTGCAGCCGCATGACAGAAGATACTGTGCCTCGCAACAACTCACCTTGGGAACCCTTCTGCACACAGCTTGATTTCGAGATAGCAGAGATTGCACTCGAAGCTGCGATGACGAAGGACCAGACCAATCGCCTTCTTGATCTCGTGCATCGATCTGCTAGCAGCAATGATAAGTTCACGCTGCAAAATCACGATGAAGTTCGCTCCCTCTGGGACATTGCTTCGCAACGTTATACCAGAGTGAGTATTATCTCATGTACTCATACTAACATTAAAATAAACTGATCATCAGTGCGCAGTTTCAGAATGATACAGTGTCTGTTCCCTTCGACAGTGAGGTGCACGAATTCGAGATGCATTACCGCCCTCTCTGGGACTGGGGACTCGACTTATTGCGAGACAAATATCTCGCGCCTCACTTCATATTTGATGCTCAACGTCTCTTGAAATTCGACAGAGAGAGGTTTGTACGTTTCATTGATGAACCATGGACTGCTGATGCATTTTGGAATGCACAAGTATGTTTCAAATTGTTTTATTGTTGTTTTAAATTAATAGTACATGTCAAACTGTTGTAACTGTACTAGTCCCAGCTTCCCTCAGATGCGAAACCTCTGGCATTCATTCTTTATGCAGACAAGAGTAAACTATTGTCGTTCGGGACCCAAAAGGGCTACCCAATCATTGCGCGCATTGCCAACCTACCTGTTCACATTCGCAACAACAACACTGCCTTGGGAGGCGGACGTGTCGTCAGTTGGCTGCCCATTGTCAGTTGCATTGACTAGCTTGTTGGGTTAGTATTAGTATTGCTGACCGCCACACTTAGATTGTCGAGAATCAGGAACATGCGAAAAAGAAGAACTACGTCGACTTCAAAAATGCCATCTGGCATACATCATTTTACCAGCTTCTTGCCTCAGTTGCGAAGCACTTGAATACGGGTTATTGGTTCGAGTGCGGAGATGGAATCCAACGTCATCTCTGGCCTGTCATTTTGATCTTAAGCGCTGATTATGAAGAACAGTAAGTACCACATTCCTTTCCTATTGTGAGGCTTATGTATCAATTGTAGATGTATCATGGCATTGATCCGTGGACTTAAGGGAAAATTCCCATGTCCAGTTTGCTTGGTTCCGCAAGACGAGCAGTCCATTCTCGCTACCCACGAGCTTTGCACATGCTGCCAATCTGAAGACGTACTTCGCACAGCAAGATCGAAGCCTTCTGAGAAGGAAAAAGAGCTTCATCTCAAGGCTTTCTCGCTCCGAAACGTTGAGGTATGCAGTTCCTGCTGTGATATCTATCAAACACTGATGTAATTCAATTGATAGAATGTCTTCTCGAGAGTTGTTCACGTCGACGTTCATCGTGCACTTTCTTTCGACCGCCTTCACACAAACGAGGAAGGGTTATGGGGCGATCATTTGTGGAAGGAAATTAAGTTTTGGATTTCAGACCTCGGGCGTGATGCAGCTGTCAAACTCGACAAAAAGTATGTATTGTGACTATCATAATACATTGGTGCTACTTCTGACTCGGCGTCCTATTAGTTTTGATGGACTTCCGCGATGGCCTGATTTAACACATTTTTTGTCTGTCATTGCAGTGGATTTCACTGATGGTACTGTTCTCGGGGATCTGTCAAAGGTTCATATGCACATTATAAGTGATTTTCGGCACTACTAACACAAACTTATTACTTAGATGATTGTCTTTGCTGCACAGGATATATTTACTTCGTCCCGCTGTAAGCTGGGACACTTACTCCTTCACTGCATTCGCTACTACATCGAGTTTGATATCTATGCCTCGTTAGAAGTGCATACAGAGCATACAATCGCCGCGGTGTCACGCACCAAACGTGTTTGGTAGCAAGAACATGGTTTTTTATTTATATCTTCATTTCCCATATCATTCCTTACTCACCTTTTCATTTGTTTCCCTTCCTTTCCTTTAATTTTTCGATTTTTCAGCGATTTTCAACAGTATTATGGCATCCTGCATTTTTACGGCATTTTGCATTCAACGAGGTTTATTCACCTTTCCCCCATTCACATGCTTCCAACGCTCTCCCATCTTCACCCACTACACTCTCAGACAACCTCAGCATCAGCCAGACCATGCCAAATTGCACCAATACGTCGAAAACCGCGTCTTTATTCATCCTGTCCTCATCACCCTACCATTTCCAATCCTCTTCAGCGGCTTATATTCGTCGAACCATTCAAACCATTATCCACTCGCACCTCACCTTCATGATCACTGTGGACACCATGCCATTCCATCCTAACGCTCACCAGAGATTGCAAACCACCAAGTCCCTATGCAGATGACCAATCCCTTTATCATGCTGGGGAAGCGTCTTACAGACTGTGTATATCCCATGATCCCTGCATGTCGACATTCTGCACCAACAACCACATGACATCTCTGCAGCAGAGCATTCGGATCATCACACCATCATGGCATCATAGCATCATCACTCCATTCCATTCTCCACTGCCCATATGCTGCGTCATTGCTGTGTCACAGCTCTTGCATCATCACCGCACAGCACTTTGTCATGCTTGCATAGCAATTGGTCATGATGACTCAGGTCATGAGTCATGGTTTGTAATGGTCACAGCCCTGCTTTATCATCGCTTTTTCATTCTCTGACTCATTCTTTGTCTTTATGACTCATTCTCCATTCTTATGCATAGGATTTGTTCTATTTTTCGAAATTGCTCAGTCATTACCCCTGAAGCGCAGCACATTCATTCCATTCCCCCCTTTCATTGCCCTCTTCATTGCCCTACTCATTGCCTGGAGTGTTGCTTTGCATACACAGACTGTCACAACCCCTTAAATGTTTTCACGCTAGGGCGGAGACTAGGACTCAAACAAAGGTATCACAACAAGAACAGGATAATGAGCAAGTATGTCTTGGATTGCTACAGTGTAGATACAAGAGGTTTGAACTAAAGAACTACTGACTACAAATGGTCCTAACTATATACTACTATTGAGACGGAGACTGAATCTGAGTACTAACTAACTAGCCAATCATAAAATAGAAACAGAGTCGTACCATAGAATGTCATAGAATGTCATGGAAGGATCACGTGATGTTATCTTATCTAATCGTAACTACTAATCATATCTTATCTGAGTCTGGTATCTAATCTTATCAAGTCACGTGACATTGAAACGAACATAGTTTAATCACAGTCATAGAACTCTTCTTCATTTGGTAACTCATAGAATACGACATTGTCTTCTTCATCAGCCTCTTCTATGGGCAAGTCTACTACTTCAAAGACATTGGTTGATCTGGCAAGGGGAATAGTTGCCGTAGGAAGGTTTACTCGTATCTTAGGTTCATTCGTAGGCGCTGGGTGTTGGCGCTTCATAGGATTCTTAGGGCGATTTAGGAAAGAATAATGGTTCGTTAAGGGTACTCGTGACACAGACGTACGCAGGTACTCTACTCTATATAAACCCTGTACTTTAGCTACAGAGAAATCAACTCCTTCAGTTCACCATTCCATGTCCATTCTCCTCTGAAGCCTCAGATAGGCTTCGCATTTTACAGTCCTCTGTCATCATTCCTGACATTGTTCACCTGGAACTTTGTCACTCTGCTTTACATTTATTCCAGTCCAGCCCAGTCTATCCATTCCAGTCTGCTGCCAGTGTGCAGTACTTTGCTTTCTTCACCCTCCAACTCCCACAAACCCAAACTCTTCAACAACTCGAAGTGTTTGGAGCACTATCAGGGTCAGCCCACCCTATTTTGAACAACTACTGAACACAGCGCTTCTAAGCACAAGGACCGCTGACCAGTAGCATTTTCTGGTTTTGTTGTTTTTGTTGAAGGTTTCAACAGACCGGCAACGAAGATCGACAACGCTGTGGCATGATACTTCCATCTCCCTAGTATCGCTATTAAGATCTGATCACACAATCACTAGATTCTAGCTCTACTGTAATCCGAGTGTTTGGGTTACCTATGTGTTGCTCCTTCATACAGCTTTTGCAATGTCACCGTGCCTTCATCCCAATGCCGACTCCAACGACGACCTGTTTGTGTACTGGATACAGGCAAAATTCTCTCTTCTGGCGCCTCAAACCCATCACCAATTCTATCATGTCGTAGGAGCGCCTGTCTTCCAGCGCGAAAGGTTGAGTTCAAGCCTCGGACAGATCATGAAGATTGCTAATAACAACTAGTCGTGAAGGGTATGGACTCTTCACAGGGCAGGGTGTAGTTGTCAGAGAAGCGGTGCGGTGCGGCGAGGTGGATAGTAAGACGATGTTTTTTACTATCTTTTGGTCAGCTAAGAAGTGCATCCCTCATAGCATATGGGAAGACTTCGCAGACACCCTCACCTGCCCTAATAGCGCATTGACAAGCTCAACATGCTTTCCGTCAAGCACCATCTGAATCACCGACGATGGCGAGCTTCCTCCTTACTTCAGCCATTATTCAAACATAGAAAGTAGGATTGCATGGATATTGCATTACAATGAGTATGCGGCCATCCAAATGCCTATAGTAATACATGTTTGTCACCAATTTAACCCTTTTGCATGATTATTTCCTAACATGGTAATTTATTTTATGTCATTATCATTGATAGTGCTTAGGTTGACGATTCAAACTCACTTTTGTTCCTCGATGTCGACGCCCATGTTCCCATCTGGTCCTGGTGCCTTCAGCCTCCCCTTCATCACTCTGACGTAACATTTGCTGCTCTCGTTTGGCTCCAGCGACTCAAGGTATGCTTGATTTTAAATCGCCTGTTTCCCTTCTGAATCCATTTCATCTTTCTTAGACTGTCAATGCCTGTCCAGAATCCTGGTGCCTTCAACCTCCCCGTCATCACTCTGTTACTTCTGCTGCTCTCGTTTTGCTCCAGCGACTCAAGGCGCGCTCATCCGTCTGTTACTTTTGCTGCTCTCATTTTGCTCCAGCGACTCAAGGTGTGCTCATCACTCTGTTACTTTTGCTGCTCTCGTTTTGCTCCAGCGACTCAAAGCGCACTCATCCGTCTGTTACTTTTGCTGCTCTCGTTTTGCTCCAGCGACTCAAGGTGTGCTTTGTTTTATGTTGTTCATTTCCCTCCCGTCTCATCTTTTTGCCTGTCCAGAGTCGGTTGCCCTCCCCCCCCCCCTCCATCACCCCAAGCATCATCACTTAGACCCTGTTACTTCTGCTGCTCTCGTTTTGCTCCAGCGACTCAAGGCGCGCTCATCCGTCTGTTACTTTTGCTGCTCTCGTTTTGCTCCAGCGACTCAAGGTGTGCTCATCACTCTGTTACTTTTGCTGCTCTCATTTTGCTCCAGCGACTCAAAGTGCGCTCATCTGTCTGTTACTTTTGCTGCTCTCGTTTTGCTCCAGCGACTCAAGGTGTGCTTTGTTATATGTTGTCCGTTTCCCTCCCATCTCATCTCTTTGCCTGTCCAGAGTCGGTTGCCCCCCCCCCCTCCATCACCCCAAGCATCATCACTTAGACCCTGTTACTTCTGCTGCTCTTGTTTTGCTCCAGCAACTCAAGGTGCGCTCATCCATCTGTTACTTTTGATGCTCTCGTTTTGCTCCAGCGACTCAAGGCGTGCTCATCACTCTGTTACTTTTGCTGCTCTTGTTTTGCTCCATCGACTCAAGGTGCGCTCGTCACTCTGTTACTCTTGCCGCTCTCGTTTTGCTCCAGCAGCTCAAGGTGCGCTTTATTTGTGTTACCTATCTCTTTTCGATCTCATTTTTTTGCGTGTCCAGAGCGCACTTATTCTATGTCGGTCGTTGGTCATGAGCAGGCTTTATGGTCCAGGCAAGTAAGATTATCTATTATCCTATCATTGTATTCATTGATGTGCTACACGCTAGATAAAGTAATGTCCACAACTGCCGCAGCAACAGAAGGACGGGGGTGAGGGGAGTCATTTCTGTTTTCACCATGCATATCATAATGTAGATTAATATTTGTCTCACAATAACAATTGATATGCGTTGAACATCCATCACCACCTTGCTGGAATGATTATCACGACATTAAGACCTCAGTTGACAACCTTACAATGTGCATTCAGACCACAGGGCCGCCATTAAAATGTCCATTAATATTTGGTGGGTACCATTTAAATGCCCAATAAAATGCCCACTAATACTCGGTGGGTACCGTTAAAATGCTCATTGATATTAGGTTAACACCCATTAAAATACCCATTATATCATCATGTTCACGTGCATTAAAATGGCGCGAGGTTCATTAAAATGCTGACTGTTTGATCATAATCTATGGTAATGGGTCCACGTCGTTAGACCATTTTAATCGATTAAAATGCCGTAAAAAAAGTTCCGACAAAGCTTACATACTTAAGTTGCACGGGACAAAATTAAACAAATAATTGCGTAGTGAAAATGAAAATTCCCAATCTTGAAGGGGAATTTTTATTGTGCTTAAGCTTGAGCAGCTAACTGTAGTGATTTCATCAACGACTTGCAAACACGGATGATCAGGAATAGTATCGCGAGTCGACTGGCATATGGTCGACTAGTTACCATAGTATATCGCTATGTAATGTTTGAAAATTTCCAGTACTTGATATGGGCCCGTGCATTGCAAGTCATTTCAACCAACCCACTCCACGCGAGGGATCACATCATCGAGGTGGGTGAATATCACAGTAATGTTGCATTCATGCAAATTAGTACCCCATTCTTGAATACCTGAGCACCATTCTTTTTCATGCCTCAGACCTTCCCATCTTGGCATTCGTCCACTTTGTGACTTCCACCCCTCAGGCTGCTCTGCCTAATATTCAGCAAACTTCTGCTAGGAACCCCTGCACTCCAGCCCAATTGATCACACACTCCTATCTTCACTGCTAATCCCAACTGAGCCAATCATTATGGACACCGATTCAACTTATACCCCTTCTGGCTAATTGCATTGTGGAAGCAAATATAAAAGTGGGAAGACGAGAACATGTTACAATGAACAGCTTACTGTCGACCGACAGCCATGATGGAGATCTTGAAGAATTGAAGAAGACGAGGCCAGTACTCAGTTGAATTACATGCGGGAGAGTTCCATGACACCCAACGACGAATTCTACATATGTGGAACCCGAAATAGACTTGAACTCTGATGGGTTCCTTGCAGTGTTGGCTGACTCGGCTCCTGACAATGCAGGGAAGAACAAGGGTAACTTAGGGTAAGGCTCAGGAGAATCAGGAGATCAAGGAGAATGATGGTGAAATTAGCTAGCAATGTTTTGCTAAAAAGAAAAGGCCACGTGACTGACTTAATTAGGGATCCCATCATAGTTGACTGGCAAATTACCACGACCCTCTGCCAGGGCCTGTGCACGTAAATGACACCAAATTCGCTCAAACTGACCCGCTCTGTAATACATATATATAGTTCGATATGAAGGTGTGATGCAATGCGAACTTCGCGAAGGTTACATCGAAGAGGTAAGAAAGGAGCACACCCCGGCACAATCCAAATAAGGTAATTCACACCACAACAATCTCTGAGCCTATCCAGTAAGGTCCAGTTTTCACTGGGCGTCATCCATCAAAAAGGAACGACTAGGGCGGGGCCGCCCCTACTACAGAAGACCAGGAACGAGTCGGAGTACCCTGTTTTCCTTCTATTGATCTGCCTATGGGAGACTACGTATACGTGGCGTTCAGCCATGAAGACTCCGTGAAGAACAACGGTCACCGATTGACTCAGAACGAAACAATGACATCCGCTGATTCATCTATCCGCGAACGATATTATGATAATTCACCATATATATATTACAGTGACCAGTCGTAGCTTCTTATCCTCCAAGTGTGAATAGTGTGACTTCATTGCCTGAGTTCACTGGCAGGTGGTTATCCAGGAGGAATACAGGTATGTCGCCCATATGGCCGACTTTATTGACACACGCCTTATATTCGTCTAATCTGCTCCATCGCTGGTAATGGGCTTCTTTTCAAGCCGGTCCGCTTCTGAGTAGACCAGACTCCCGAACCTGGGGGCACGATCACCCACTGGTGCCT